>MU717687.1:295009-324571 GCA_026770625.1 Nicotiana glauca
ACAAGGGAATTACAATCCAAATTTTAGTTTTAATTTTAATATCTGATAACATGATATGCCCAGTCACCATACTAGGGCAGAAAATTTTCTTTGTTTGTCTATTTTTGTTGCAATCAAGAGCCCACCTGGAGAATAAGGGAATACATTTTCAAGCATCGCAAGCAAGAGCCCACCTGGAGAACAAGGGAATACTTTCCAAACATTGCAAGCAGGAGCCCATCTGGAGAACAAGGGAATACCTTCTCAAGCAATCGCAAGCAGGAGTCCACCTCAAGAATGGACACATATTTCAAATTTTAGGAATCAAGCAACATCAGAGGGAATGCCAAAACATCGCCAAGGCAACAGCCAGAATTCCATTGGAAGAACACAGGATGAAAGTTCAAGGCAACACAATAGCAAGTTTGAAGGCATAGATAGGATTTCTTGTAATTCATAGAACATAGCTTAGGCTAGCTTCTTTTTATTTTTGACGGTGTAATAAGGGGGTCAGCAGGCGGTAACAGCAACAACATTAGTGAAATCACAGCTCCTGGTAGTCCCAGCTACCAGACACTCCTGAACTATACTGACCTGATTCCTGTTTAGCCCGGGATATGTAGGAAACCTCTGAAGCAGGGTGCGGTCAAACTTTTCAAAAATGCTTCACACGGAATATACGAATGGGCAAAAATCTCTCAGTTTCGCTCACTTATCTTTGCACGAAAACTCTTCGTGTTTTCGGGTAAAGAGGGGCAGCTGTGAGCACGTGACTTTTGCCCTAAGCAAATTATTTCCAAAAATCCAAACAAAACGATTTTTCTTTATTTTTACAATTTTTGCTGATATTTGTAGCATTTTTGTGTTAATTAGTTGCATAATAATTCATATTAAAAATAAAAAATATGCATGTACATTAGGATTTTTAATTTCACAATCTTAGTATTAATTCATTTCGGAACAATTTAAGGAAAAATCAAAATAGCATTTTATTATTTTAATTTGCTACAAATTAGTGATTAAATGGTTTTAGGGTCTAATTAGTTTAATTGTTAGTTTAATTTTTTAATTTTATAAAATCAGAAAATAAATTTGATATAAAAAATATATAAGTTGAATATACAAAAAATACAAATAAATAAATACAAAAATAAAATACAAAATGAGAAAAACAAAATACAAAAAGAAAAGAAATGGACTGTTAATTGGGCTAAACTACAGCCCAAACCAAATAAACCCACCCCATTTCCCCAAGCTCAAGCCACACGCCTAAGCCCAAATCCCCTGATCCGGTCTGCCCATTAGTACATAACCAAACGACGTCGTTTCAAATCTTTCAATCTTAGCCCTTGATCATGCTCATCCAACGGTCGTGTGGCCTGCCCATAATAAATGAAACGGCACCGTTTGAGTGCCAAAAGAATCTGAGCCGTCGAATTGGTTTAATCCAACGGTTGTGATCAGTTGATAGTCTTTAATATGTATTAATACAAAACTAAAAAACCTAAAAAAACATTTTTAACCCCTTCACCTTCCTCCTTCCCTAGCCGCCTCTATTTCACTGTCAACCCCGCCGGAACCCTACCAGGAGGAAACACCACCTACGCCAACGCCTGCCAAAATTACACCACACAAACACCATAAACTCCTCTTTCTACCCCTCTACCTGTTTTCCTTCGAATAACCCTCAATCTCCTCGAATATCCAATTCTGTCTCGCCGGAACCCTAATTCCGGCGAACAACACATCACCCAACCCAACCCAAATTAACACCGCATCACCTTCTTGCCTTCCCCTACACGACCCTTAGTGTCTTGAACCTCAAATATAATCGGAGCGGCTCAAATATGTGTTTGAAGTTTCCCGGCGAGTCGAAAATTCGCAAACGGTGCCTCAAATTCTCTTCTTCTATCCCTAAGGATCTTTGTGCCAAGAATAGTGGTCAAATAAGAACCTAGATAAGTTTCTGAGTTTTTCTTTTTTTATTTCTTTTATTCTTTTCTAATCTTTTCATTTATTATACATGCAGTTATCTGATTGTGTGTTTTCTTGCATATTTTTGTTCTGTTCTCCTGCTTATCTTTCGTTTCTTTTTTTTTTTTTTGTATTACCAATAATTGAACTTTGATCATTTTGTTGGAATATCTGTTTGAGTTCATAATATTTGTTAATTTTAGAATTTTCTTAAGTTTCTATTTTTTTTATAGTTTAGTTGATCTTGATAACTGTTAGTTATAATAGTGTTTAATTTTGATAACTAATTAGTAATAGTCTGATTACTTAAGTAGTTTTGGGATTAATTTCTGATATTAGTATGGTTTTGATTGGTTATAGCTGTAGATTTTGATTAGTAGTTAGTTAATCGTCAGAATTAAAATAAATTAGATTTGGGTTAAATAAATTCAGGGGTAAAGGGGTTGAATTGCAGTGGGTTTACTTAGTAAATTTAATTTAGTTTCAGGGGCACTTTGGGGATATAAAAAGGGTTAGTAGTAATTAACAAAAGGAAGGGAAGGTATTTTGGGTATAGAAAAAGGATAATTGGGTAGATTCTGAATTGAAGTGAGGGTAAATAAGGAATTAGACTAGATTAGAATGTTCTAGATTGGGATATTAGTATAATTCTTAATAAATAAGTGTAGCCAATTGTATTACAAGTTAAAAATAAAGGGCAAAATTGAAATAAAAGAGGGGCTAAAGTAAAATTACTCAAATTTGAGTTTCCCTCCAACTTTACATCTATAAATAGGTATTGATATGCCTTATTTTACAAGTTTTAAAAAAATCTGAAATTTCTCCCAAAAGCAATCTGCCATTCTTAGATCTAAATTCCGAAATTCATCACTTCAAAACTCAAAAACATTAGAAATTAGTAAAAAAAAATCCAAAAATATTACTGTTTAATTGATTTTCAGTTAGATTTGAAGGTTGTGCAATGATTCTCTTTTGATCTAATAGTTGAAAGTTTGGTGAAATTGCAATTAGACTGTCAAGTCTGTTTTTCTGGTGTAAATCTCGTTGCTGTGGTTTAATTCTGGGTTTTGAGAGGCTGTGATTGGATAATCATTCTGTTGTTGTTGCTGTGTTAATAATTTCTCATTTGTTACTTTCCATTTCTCCAGGTACACATCTCTGATCTATTCCATGTAAATGTGAATTGAAGTGCAAAAATGAAGATGCATTTCAGCCTTGATGCTTCTATTGTTTTTATTTTTTTAAAATTGTTGTAGTTGTTCAGTTAAATTTCGTTTGATATTATATAGGCATTGAAGGATATAGTATTTGTTTTAAATCGTATATTTGTAACAAGGACTGTATTGGACTGTAAATTTTGGACTGTTAAAACTGTTAGATTCGTAGCAGATATTCATTATCTCTTAGTAGTTCTATTTTAGAGATTAATTCGATTTTTAACACTAGTGACATATAAAATTGAGTATCAATCCGTATTTGTAGTTAGATATATAATGATTGAATAATCATGAATGTTTTAACTATCTAGGCTCTAAGTCATCAAATTTTCTAAGTGTTGAGCACTGATTCAATAAGGTTAATATGAATTAGTTCGGTGACAAATGATGTGTTATCACTATGATTAAAAATCGATTCACATTTTTAGTTTGAATTTTATCTTTTATGACTTTTAAGAGTTCATTAATTAGCAGGTAAATACAATAATTTCATCTGGATTTAAGAATTCAAACGCTAAATATTTTTTTCAAATTAAACAAAGGAATATTTTCTTACTTTGCTGTAATAGTTAAACATGTAGAATTATTAGAAATATATTCAACAAATTCTGGTGATAGTTGAAGTGTAATTCTGTTTGAAAGGCTTGGATTTAACAGCTTAGCCCAAGATTTGGGTTCCAGCTTAATTGCTACGCGGACCAAGTCCAGTTTCTGATTGTTTCTTTTCCTTGTTTGGGCCTGGCCAAGTCCTATATCTAGCTGATCTTCCTGCATTTTCTCTTTCATGGGTTTACTTTGGAGCCCAATAGCATTGTTTAAATTTTGAATAAAAAATTAAAAGTCCAAATACAATAAATGTATAAGTAGGAATATGGAAATTAAATCCATAAATATGAAATCGAGTTTTGAATTAGGTAGCGGGTTCAAGCTAAAAGGTTTTACCCTTTTGTTTGAATCCGGACTTGAATTTGAGACGTGAATTCATATTCATGGGTTAATTAACCTTTAGAGACAAACAAAAAAAATAGAAAACTTAGCATATTTTAGTCTGGCCTTTAATAATAAGAATGAGACGAGCCTCGCCAAATCAAATATACAATTACGGGGCCCTCAATAATTACTTATTAAAATACATAGTATTCGGGATAGGCCGTTTGGCGAATTTCACGGCCTTCCCAAAAGATAACGATACGTTAGCTGCTTTAGGCGCGATTTTTAATAATATTACTTTCTTAAATACGGGTGTACATTTCGTGCAACCCAAATCCAAATCTGAAAACGTCGAATAAGAATATGTCAAGGATCCGAGTGCATTTCATGTGACGTGATCCGAAAATATGTTCTTAAACGGCGTTCACTTTCTTAAATAAAATCATTGACAAAAAGCGATAAATAACTTTTAAAATTGCACTGCAAGTTGACATATATAAAAAATCAAATTTAATCAAATACAACAGTTGAGCGACCGTGCTAGAACCACGGAACTCGGGAGTGCCTAACACCTTCTCCCGGGTTAACAGAATTCCTTACCCGGATTTCTGGTTCGCAACTGTTAAACAGAGTCAAACCCTTCCTCGATTCGGGATTCAAACCGGTGACTTGGGACACCATAAATCTTCCAAGTGGCGACTCTGAATCTTAAATAAAAACGAATCCCGTTTCGATTGTCCTTAAATTGGAAAAACTCCTTTCTTTATTATATCCCTTCTCAGGGTGTAGTAAAAGCCGTAGCATAAGCTTCGGAAAAAGGAGATGTGACAGACCGAAGTCAACTTGAGTTCATTTTAAAAGCGAAATTATCATTTTCACAGATTTTTACATAATGACTTTTCGGATACACACCCGGACTGCGCACGCAACTCAAAATGAGACAAAAAAGGAGGTTTTAAGGCCTTAGAACACAGAATTTATTTTCTAAACAAGTAATGATCTTTTGTTTCATCACATAAAAATAAAGTACTTATTTTGTTGAAATGAAAGAAAAAACGTTTTTACATCATGAAAAAAAAATATTTTTTGTTAAAATGAAAAAAAACTTTTTTATATATCATGCAAAGAAAAATACTCATTTGTTGAAATAAAAAAAAATGCTCTATCTATAACATTAAAGAAAAGTACCATTAATAATACTTCTATTTAGGGTAGGGGATTGGAGGTTGGGGGCAGGGGTGGAGGTGGGGATTGAGGGGAGGGGTGGAATGGATGGGTGGTGGGTTGGGTTGGTGGGGATGACTGATGAGAAATAAGGTGGGGAAAGTTTAAAAAAAATTCTCAAAAATATTTTCCCTTCTCTTAATATGGAAAATATTTTTCTTATTTCCAAAATATTTAATCCAACCAAATATGAAAAAATTGGATTCCTTCTTACCAAACAAATCCCAAATAATTAGTGTTTTCCCTTTTACTGAACCGTACTAGTAAAAATCCGGAATCGGGATTTTTGAATACTGGATGCTATAAATAATACTCCCTCTGTTCCAGTTTATGTGAACCTATTTTCTTTTTGGTCCGTTTCAAAAAGAATGAACCCTTTCTAAATTTGGTAACAATTTAGCTTAAAGTTACAACTCTACCCTTGATGAGAAGCTTTTATAACCACACAAATACTCTGGGCATTATCTGAACTTGTTTAGAACCACAAATTCCAAAAATATTTATTTTTTTCTTAAACTTCGTGCCCAGTTAAACAGGTTCGCATAAATTGAAACGAAGAGAGTAGTAAATAAAAAAACAACGGCATTGGACTATTAGGTGAGCAAATAGAAAGGGACCAGACAACCACTTAAATTTGTTTAATAGAACAAAGACTAAGTCGTTTAATTTGGACTGTTGACTTTTTCTCCTGTAACTTCTATGAAGCAAATCAGTTGCACACAAATTAACGAAATAATATACATTTTTTCAAAGCTTAATGTTATATTCTCTCTCTCCATGTTTATCAGAATATTATGTTGAAAACTACTTTTCTTTGCATTGAAAACATAGACTTCTTTCTCTAATATAATCCTTGAGTGATTAAAGCATTTGGAAGAGGACCCTTGGAACTCCAGTAAGGTCGTCTCCATCCCTTAGCCGGCAAGAAATTCCAACTAACCAGACAAAAAGTAAGTTTCCACTCGCTGCCAAAGCGCTGTCGCACCTCTACCATTTTCGGCATAATGACGTTTTAGTCTCTAGGAGGGCACCCCTTAGCAAGATTCAATCCCCAGGGTCAATCAAGCCTTTGAAACTAGTTAAAATAGCCATCGGAGTCTTAGTTCCTGCTTTCAACGAGACTTTCTTAGCTTGTCAAACTTTCTATCCTTCACCACGAAAGTTATTCGGTAAGCAAGATCTTTGATTGATTTGCCTGAATAAGGTTGATCAGTGTTAGCTGCTTGGAGCTTTCTCTATACCTTAATACCGCTCTTAGCTTGTGATCTATAGATCACGTGTTCGAGGTGGAATCAGCTACTGGTCTTTGCATCAAGCTGGACTACTTATATCAATACCGTTTAGGGGTTCAAGCCTTCTCAGGATCCTTCGTGAACACGGGATGATTCGTGCACTGGGCTGCCCTTAGTGATTAAAGCATTTCTGACTGATCACTAGGGCACTCAAAGAAGGGGCACACTGAGCAAGTATGGAAGTTGAGTGGAGTCCGTGTGATTGTTCGAAAGTCGTTTCAAATATTGTTCGTATGAGTAGAGACACTGCTTCCTTGGTAAGGTATCTCATTTGATAAAATTGGAACAAATCTTTTGTGTTTAAGACTAGTACCTAGACAACTTAATATCAAGGAACATATTATAGTATACATTGGTGCAAGATGGCTTATGCAGCTGTGATTTCTCTAATTCAAACGTTGAAACAAGTAATGCAACAAAAGCCACGTTGGGTAATTGGTGATACAAGAAAAATGGTGGAGTCACTCCTAGATAGTGTTGGATATTTCCAAAACTTTCTTGAGAGCAGTTGCAATATTAGAAGGAAAGACTCATGTAAACATTTTGAGGAGTTAGAGAGAGAGATAAGAATTGCAGTGAATGAAGCAGAGAATGTGATTGAACTAAATATATATGAATTTAATCAATTGGAACGTTGTTGTTGAAGACTTGGAGGGTCACGCCAACCTATCTGCGACGATTTGCCTCCACTTTTAGAAAAGATTGATGCTGTGAAGAGGAAGATCTTGATGCAAAATAGTACTATTATTAGTAGTACAAAAGTGAATTCGTTTCTAGGTCTTGATTCATCATCTAGACATAATGCAAATCTGAGTCAAGACGATGTTGTCGTGGGTCTTGAAGACGACTTGATGAAAATCATGAGACGACTAATAGGGCCACCATGTGGTCGAGAAGTTGTCTCAATTTTGGGCATGGCGGGGATTGGCAAGACAACTCTTGCTAAAGAAGTATACCATCATCCTGAAATCAGGAATCGCTTTGACATCCATGTCTGGGTAACAATATCTCAAGAATATCGAACTAGAGATTTGTGGTTGAGCATTCTTTCTTGTATCCCTCACATTAGTGAGACTAATCCAATGGATGTGACCGAGGAGATTAACGAAAGTACTGACGATCAGCTGATGGATATGATATACAAAAAGTTAAAGTATCGGAGGTACCTTATTATCATGGATGATATTTGGAGTAAGGACATTTGGGATCTTATGAGAAGAATTTTTCCTGATGATAACAATGGGAGTCGAATTATTTTGACTAGTAGGCCCGAAGAGGTCGCTAGTCATGCAGATCCCTATAGCAATCCTCATAAGATGAGCCTTTTGAATTCGGATAATAGTTGGAAGTTACTTAAGGACAAGGTGTTTGGTGTAGAGCATGGATGTCCTCCTGAATTAGAAGATATCGGAAAGCAAGTAGCACAAAAATGCCACGGACTACCTTTAGCTCTTCTAGTGGTTGCAGGACATCTCTCGAAACTTTCTACAACACGAAAATGTTGGAATGATGTTTCCAAAACTATAAGTAAAATCGTTGCTAAGATAAATGTCATGGAGTGGTCGCGATGAGTTATAGCTACTTGCCCGATCACCTGAAATCATGCTTCCTTTCTATGGCAGCTTTTCCGGAAGGTTTTGAGGTTGAAACTCATAGATTGATCCAATTATGGGTTGCTGATGGTTTTCTAAGGAATGAAAGGGTCAAAAGCTTGGAAGAAATTGGAAAAGAATGGTTGGAGGATCTTATTAGTAGGAACTTAATAATGGTTATAAAACGGAGATTCAATGGCGAGATGAAAACATGTGGCGTTCATGATCTGGTGCACGACTTGATTTTAAGACAAGCTGAAAAAGAGAAGTTTATGCAGGTTACCAGAATTCATAAAGTCATAAGAAGATTCAATGATTCAGCTTGTAAGCCTTATATTCGTCGTTGTAGTTTCCATTCAACCATTTCTCCGAGTGATTGCTGGAATTCATCATCTAGTTTCACCCGAACTTTATACTTATTCAATGGACTAAAACTTTTATCGCCCCTTTCTAAACAAGTACCTTTTTTAGCGCGCTTCAAACTTCTAAGAGTGTTGGCAATCCTTCAGTATACTTTCCGAGAATTCCCTCTCGAGTTAACAAAATTAGTAAATCTCAGATGCCTTGAATTCAACTGTTATGATGATCTTCACAGGTCAGTGTCCGAGCTGTATAATCTGCAAAACTTGATTTTTGGCGGACACTCTAATTTACCAGTGGATATCTGGAAAATGAAACTTTTGACGCATCTTCAGGTGAGAAAGATCTCTTCTTTTCGTGTTCCACCGAGTAAAGAAGGGTCCGGTTTCAAGCTACAAAATATCGGGGGACTTTCAGATATAAGTATTTCCTGTTGTACTAAGGAATTGTTTACTGGTTTTCCCAATCTAAAGAGGCTGAAAATTCATGGCGCTTGGGCAGAATGCAGGAGAGATATGATTTTCCAGACGCTAAATAACCTTTCTGTTTAAATAAGCTTGAAATATTGAAGATAATCTGCTCCAGAAAATTATACCCGCGCCCTCTCCCAAGTAAGTATGCTTTGCCTACATCTCTGAAGAGGTTGACATTAAGATGTACTTATTTACCATGGGAAGACATGGCTAATTTTGTAACACTGCCAAATCTCGAAGAGCTTAAAATTAAAGACAATGGATTTGATGGCGATGTATGGAGATTAAACGATGAAGAGAATTTCAATCAACTTAAGTTCCTCCTAATCGACAGGACAAATCTGAAGCATTGGGACGCTGGCAGTGTTAACTTCCCAATGCTGAAACGCCTAGTTCTGAAACGATGCTTATACCTGGAGGAAATTCCTAACGATATTGGTGAAATTTGTACGTTGGAGTCAATAGAGTTGCATAACTGCAGAAGTTCTGCTGCAAAATCCGTCAAAGAAATTCAACAAGAGCAAGAGAGCATGGCGAATGATAGCCTTAGTGTTCGCGTCAACCAGAAACCTTGTAAGATTCAAACCATCTCAAAAGAATACTTCCAAATCAGTTAGTATATATTTTTCTTTGTGTTGCTACTTTACATCCTATATATTCCCTTTTGGTTGTCTGATAATGATATCTACAAAATGATATCTACTGTGAAACAAGGGTGATAACAATGTGTAATACTTCAGCCTTTACACATCTAAAGAGAACAGAAGAATGACTACATAGTGTTTGTTGTTTACTTTAATTTCTCTTCACATTTACCACTTGCAGTTGTGATTCTTTAGAATAACGGAACGTTAACATATCCCCTAAACTCTTCATATGGTTCTATGATGCTTTTAACGTCGTTGATCTGCTTCAAGGATGATGGAGTTTCTTTCCCTTGCAGGGTGGGATTAATAAATATTTAGTTCAAGAAAGCTGATCATATATATGGTGCTGCGCATAGTTCTATAGCCAGGGGCAGAGCTACACTCAGGTAAGGTACTCAATTATACTGTGCATATATGTAAAATATTAGGTATATAACATATATTGAACACCCTTTATCCGCATTTTTTTTAACTTCTTTCAAGTTTGAACACCCTACGGGAAATTCTTGGCTTCGCTACTGTCTATAGCAGAAGCTTAGAAGGTGTGATCACTTGTTACTTCATCATTCTCTTGTTTATCTTCTACTGTTTATTTGTGTTATTTCTAGTTTCAATGATGACAATTGTGCAATGCCAAATCATATCTACTTTGATTGCAGGAATTAACGCACCATCAAGGGCATCAACAAATAGAAGAGAAGATCGAAGATTTGATGGTGCTAAAACAAACGAAGTCCAGAATTGATGATGCTAAATTAAAGGAAGTCAAGCCATCAAAAAGGAAACCAAATCAGTCCCCCCATCTCAGTCTCAATCAAAGGACATTGAGGTTGTCTAACAAGGGAAATATATCAAGTGCAGCTCGAGCATATCAGGCCTCTCCTCAAGGACTATATTAGAAGATTGACCAATCAAATCGAAGCCTTAAATCACTCGTGAAATGAGGACATGAAAGAGGAAAGACATAAAAGAATCCAGCCCATCGAAAGTGCAGGATTCCGAGGCATCCCTTGGGTCAAATCTCTTAGAAGATTTAGTGCCTCAATCAAGATCAATCTGCAACGGCTCTCAAACTCTCCTTTAAGAAGACTACCAATCTCAAGAAGAATATTTACGGAACTACAAACACTGTCTTCTAAGTCTATCTAGTTCTTAGCACAAACACTGTATTCTTGAGTTTACAAGTATCACAAAAGATAGGAAGAGTTAAAGCACAAAAGAGAGTTGTGTTAACATCCAGAAATTACTGTAAATCATCGTTGGTGGTAAACGAACTAAAACCATCACTGTTGTAATCCTTTATCAAGATCTGAGAGAACCCTTGTGACGCAAGGAAAACTTGACGTAAGTACCACACCGGTACAGAACCAATATAAAACCGTTATATATTGTTTAGCATTCAATTCATTTGGTTCATCTCTACTTTACATATTTGTTGCGTGAAACCTAATCGAGTAACCTTACAATTACTCAACTAATTTTTAATAAACCATAATTTACCCCCATCTTGTACTTTTAAATGGCATAAGAGCCAGGCTTACAAACTTCGCTTCAAAGCTAGTGAGAAAAAGATCATGGGATCGAATACCATCGCTGGTGCATTTTTTCAATAAGGAACCTCGCAAGTACATGTCACGCCCCAAATTCGAGGGACATGACCGGTGCTCGACCGGGTAGCCCCAATCAAGCGGACCTGGGTGCCTTTCCTACCCCACATGTTACCCCGTATTTTTCATTCCTTATTAGCCAAATAAAATAACCATTTACGATTAAAACACCTATTTATTTCAAAACATACACATGGTACATGATTCTTAGTGTGGTTTACATTTTACATAGCCCAACATACAAGATACATAGCATATAAGTTCATGACCCACATTTTCTGTCTACGGAGCCTCTAAACATGAAAAAAAGGATGATACAGTACTTGCCGGTAACAAGGCTCCGGTTATACCTTATACAAATATCAAAACAAGATCCCAAAATAGAAGCGACATGAGCCACGCAGGGCCCCGAAAGGAAAGGGGCTCACCAATTCAGCTGACGGGAAGGGAAGAGGAGCTACAGTCAGTGGACTGGATTACCTGCTATGGATCCACCTACAATCATAACACGAATGTAGCGCCCCCGGCAAAAGGGACGTCAGTACACTTGAATTGTACTAGTATGTATGAACAAACTTTGCTCCAAGTAAACTCAAACCATATCCAAGTAGGTAACAGTAATAGAAACAACAATCAAATGGACAAGGAAGGAACAATAAAGCCAAACAAGTTCACAATCTCTCCTGCTTCCCTTTCCACATTTCCATATCAATAATTTCACAATGCTTACCACATAGCCCATTTACAATCACACGCTTGGTTTATTTCCAATTACTTACACCATTATATCGAGAGACATAACCACAAACACTCAACCATACCGATCACAAGAATTGTACAGATAATTAACGTAGGAATCACTTACCAAGCACTCAAACACCAAACAAGGCGATTTTACAAAGGTCAAAGTTAGCCATACATACCTGGAGCCGAATTCCGTTTTAATTTCTACTTCCAACTTCACCAAAAAGCCTGGCAATGTCAATCTAGTGCACAAATTAATACATATTTCTTAGAATCAAAGTTCACAATCACTACCCGAACACATTTAGGTTTTCAACCCTCTTTTACACAATCCTTTACTCTCACACAATTACTCTTACTAGATTTTAGGTTTTAATAGACATGCATGAGTGTTTCGACCCCTATTACCAAGAATCAATGCATGAGATTCCCCCCCCCCCAATCAAACTTGAAAGTTAATGAAAAGGTTTTGGATTCTTACCTGCAAGGAAGGGGATGAAGACACCCACCTGAAATTTTTCCGACCCGGATCATTTTTTTTAAGAGATTAGTTTTTAAGAAGATGACTTCCTCTCTCAAGAATCCTCCACTCTCTCTTATTTTTCTCAGTAAAGTGATTAAAAAGAGGGGTTTATTTTATTAAAAAGGGGGTCGGTTTAAAATTTTAGAAAATCTGGAGTCCGAGTCGAGTCTGCGGTCGCACTCTGCGATTGCAGATACGAAATGCAGTCTGCATAATAGACCGCAAAATGTGTTCCAAAAACCTTTTTCCATTGTTTCAGTATGCGGCAGAAATGCGATCCGCATACATGATGTGCGGTCGCATAATGGACCGCATTTTTGACCTCAAATTGACTTAACCATCTTCTCACTCTGCGGTGCAAAATGCGGTCCGCATATCTGTTATGAAGTCGCATAATGGACCGCATCTTGACCTTAATTTTTAACCAACCACTGCCCCAGTATGCGGAAGGAATGCGGTCCGCATACTGGATCTGCGATCGCATTCCGGACCGCAGAATTGCACTTTTATGGGAAACTTGATTTCTTTGATTTTTAAAAGCATAGATCAGCAACAAAGGTCCGAACCGCGGCGAGCAAGCATTCTACACATTCTTAACACATATTCGGAATTTGACACTACGAGCTACTAGGTTTTGAGCATAATTTTTTTTACGGGGCCTTACAGTACTACCGCCATATTTCAACTGACAACACTTTTCTCATTGAAAGGTGCGTATGGAAACATATGCCATGTCATATGACATCAAAGTCTGGCGGGTGATCAATAAGGGAAATCTTTCAATTCTGCCAAAGAAAGATGATAATGGTCAAGTCATAGTATCAACTAATCCACTTGATTAGATGATTACACTGGCTGTCATCATAACTGTGAATGCTAAATCAAAAAGTCTACTGTACAATGATTTTAGAGATCGGCCTCATACCGGTTCAGCTCGGCTCAAAATTTGGAAAATTCTTCCCGATGAAGCGTCATGCCCTATGGAGAAAGGAACGAAATCAGGCAAAAGGAAATAAAGGCAAACGTAAAACTAATAACGGGGGTTGAAGTTTACTGGTTCAGGAGTCTCTGAGCCTCATCGAAAATGATTGATACATCCAGATTGGAAACAATATCGACCCCCATGAAGCAGCCACGGAATAAGCTATCCCCTTTCGTGGGTCGTTCCCATGTCGGGGGACTCCATAGCCTTGGCCTCCTGAAATTGACCTTCAAAAAATGTGGGGAGGAGAGGCGAATCATCAATGTTGATTTCCCCAAGCAAGACACTTAAGGCGCTCTCTCCTTTTTGGAGGGCCTTGGAATCGGACCCTTCAGGCACACCCGCCGATTGTTAGTCACAAAAAACAGGCACACTCGCCGATTCTTCATCACGGGGGGAGACATCTTCAACCTCCTATGACTTAGGGACTTTTATCGGACCATCTTCCTAGATCTCTTCGGTCTAAAGATGAGTCTTCTCGACCATCACCGGCTCAACTACCGTTGAAGCTTCGGCGCTCCCTCTCTTTCGAGCCACCAGCTCATAGCCAGTATTTTGTTTATCCTATTCTTCATCTCATAGCTTTTGGGCTACGTTGGTAGGCAGAGCGGCAATGTCATTCTTTGACTTACGATCCTTGCTCTTTTTAGTCTTTGGAGTATCGAAAGGCGAGACCCTTTTCCTCTTCTTATCCTTAGCCGGTTTTGGGGCCTTCTCTTCCCCAGGTGGGGGTGGCCTCATGACAACATTGTCTTTGAGACCTGTATGGGGGGAAATAAAGTAAAAATAAAAAAGAAACATTTCACACAGGGGCATCAAACACGGGTAGAGAAGCTTACCGTGATTTTTGGCCTCTCATCAGCCCTTTGCCAAATTGCGCCACGAGAGCTCAGTGTACGAAGAGGTTGAGGCCAGCTTCTAAACCCAGCTTTTAAGGTTCAGGATTGCACCAGGCACCCAAGTAACCACTGCATCATAGGAAAGGATGTCAATTCGAAAAGGCAAAAGAAACAAAATGGTAAACGAAAGCTATAAGTGGGTTTGTACTTACGCTTAATATTCCACTCTTCGGGGAATGGCATCTTCTCGGCCGAAATTATGTCAGAAGTCCTCACTCGGACAAACCGGCCCGTCAATTCTCGATCCTTGTCCTCATATATGCTCGAGAACAATACCTTGGTGGCCCGATGTTGAATCCTTATTAGTCTGCCTCGACGACAAGGGCTGTACATTCTAATGAGATGGTCCTCTTGACTTTTCTCACAAAGAATCGAAGCAAAATAACTATATGCCGGAAGAAGGATGGATCTGGCCTAGGGTTATTTGGTATTGGCGGCAGAAATTAAGGATAACGGGGTCAATGGGACCCGGCGTAAAAGGGTATGTGTAAACACTCAAGAACCCTTTCACGTGGGTAGTGATGTCCTCTTCGGGGGTCGGAATCACCACCTCCTTATTTTCCCAATGGAAATCTTTTTTAAACTACTTAAGATCACCCTCAGTTATCGAGCATATGTATCTCGACATTGGCTCACATCGGCTAGGTACCGATGAGGGTTTCTCAACTTTAAAGTCGGAAGTAAGATCGCATGAACCAGTAACACACTCTTCGATGCACTGCTACATCAGTGTTTTATCGGCGCTTGGCTGCGATTAAGAGGCTTTTTTGTTTTGAGGAATGATTTTTTATTTTTTTTTGCCATTTTTCCGAGTTTAGGGAAAGAAGAAGACATCACCTCAATTTGCGTGCGTAGTCCGGGCGCGTAGCCGGAAAGTCTATATGTGAAAATTTGGTCCGTAGGAAAATATGGGACTTGGACTTATGCTCGGAATATTCCGAGGTCCCAATCCCGAGAAATGAATTTTTAAAGAAAATTATTTTCTAAAATTATTTATGAGATTTGGAAATTAATTGTGATTAGAACTTGACAGTATCGGACCCGTATTCCGACGCCCGGTACTGATCTTATATGTGATGTGAGATAAGTCTGTGAAATTTGATAAGAAATGGACTTGAAACGATGTGAATCGAATCGATTTTGAGGGGAAAAAATGGGAATTTGAAGTTCTTAAGAAAATTTTATGATTTTGATGCTAAATTCATAGTTTTTGATGTTATTTTAGTGATTTGAATGCACGGGCGAGTCCGTATGATGTTTTTAGGTTGGTGTGCATGTTTACTTTGGAGCTCCGAGGGCTCGGGTGAGTTTTGGATAGGCCACGGAGTGAAATTTTAACTTAGGCAATTGCTGGTATGCTTCAGGCCTCTCGCAAATGCGAGCCATGTATCGCAAATGCGAGAGGTGGCCTGGGCAGCCTTCTTCGCAAATGCGAAGTGCTTGTCGCAAACGTGACACCAGCCTGGATTCCCCTCAGTCGCAAATACGACTTCGCAAATGCGACCTTGCTTTCACAAATGCGAACATAGCAGAGGTCGGGGTTCGCAATTGCTAACCCTATTCGCATTTCCCATAACTGCAACCTGTAATTTTTTATACTTCGCCGAAAATTAATCATTTTTCACATCCTTTCAAAGCACAAACTCCTTAGGGCAATTTTCCAAGAATAAATCTTCTTCCAAATCAATTGTAAGTCAATTTTAACTCGTTTCCTTCAATCATTAACATCTTTTAACATGTTTCAACTCAAAATTAATGATTTTCATGGGAAAAATTGGGTGTTTTGGGTAGAACCTGAGTTTTTAAAAAATTGGGGATTTTAACCTCGATTTGAGGTCCGATTTCAAAACAAATTATATATTTGGGTTCGTGGGGGAATAGGTAATCGGGTTTTTGTTCAAACCTCGGGTTTTGACAATATGGTCCCGAGGGCGATTTTTGACTTTTTGGGTAAAACTTTAGGAAACTCATTTTCATGCATTAGAATTGATTCATTTAGCGTTTATTGATGTAATTAAGTAACTTGTGACTAGATACGAGTGAGTTGGTGGTGGAATCAAGGGGTAAAGCGATAATTAAGACGTGAATTGTGTTTGTAGCATCGAGGTAAGTGTTTGGTATAACCTTAGCTTGAGGGATGAGGAGTCGAGTCCTATTTTCTATATGGTAATTGTTGAGTACGACGTATAGGCATGGTGACGAGTATCTATACGTTGGTGTCAAGCATGCCCGTGAGTCTTATATTGTGGTTATCATGACTTCATTGTATTAGATGATTTCTATTTGTTGTGAAAAGTTTGTGGAGGGAATTGTGACCCTTGAACATTGAGGAGCGTTGGGTCGAGTTGTATAATTAATTATGAAAGTATAAGAGGTAATTGAACCCTTTGGAGCATTCGATCAAGTGGTAAAGTGAGTTGTGAAGTAAAAGTGAAAAAGAGAAAAGAATCATTAAATTTCCTCCCTTGCCGGGATATTGTTGTTCTTGTTTTGATGTTGCCCCTTGCCGGGACTTGTTGTTAAAATATTGTTCCCTTTCCGGGAGCTTTTTTTATAATTTTATTTATTTCCTTGCCTTATTGTTCGTGATTGTTGTTTGGATGAGGAAGAGAGTTAAAGCACGAAGGGTGATGCCGTGCATTATTTTTGCGAGGAAAGAGTGTAAAGCACGAAGGGTGATGCCGTGTATGATTTTTGAGGAAAGAGTGTAAAGCACAAAGGGTGATGTTGTGCCGCACGATGTACTATTCCATGTCGATTATATTGATTATATGGTGAGGAAAGAGAGTAAAAGCACGAAGGGTGATGTCGTGCACATTTTCATTACTTGATTGCTTTGGTGAGGACGAGAGTAAAAGCACGAAGGGTGATGCCGTGCACTTATTGTTCTGGTTCTATTTTGATATCTGAGATATATTATTTCTCCCATTTACCCGTTGTCTTTCTATTCTGAATTGATATCTCCACCTGCAGCATGCTACCTATCTCATACTTGACTGTTTATTTCTGTACTTCTTTTCCGCTATATATAGTTGAATTGCACATGTTTATTTGGTAGTTTGGTCCTAGCCTCATCACTGCCTCGCCTAGGTTAGGCTAGGCACTTACCAGCATATGGGGTCGGTTGTGCTGATACAATACTCTACACTCTTTTGTGTAGATCCCAGTGCTGTAGACTTTGGACCGTAGATTGGGTGCCGACCTTCAGTCCCCGCGGAGATCCAAGGTAGACCTGCAGGTGTCTGCAGGCCCTAGCATCTCCTCTATCTTTTATTTCCTGTTTCATCTCTTTTATTCGGAGACAGTGTATCTTTAATTTTCAGACTTTGTATTTAACATTCTTAGATCATCTGTGACACCAGTTTTGGGTGGTTAAGGCTTAATCAGTTGTAATATTCACATGTTCAGATATTTTATTGCTTTCTTCCGCTTATTCTAAATTTTTTCGCTGTTCAGACGTTATTGTTTTATAAATGTTAAAGAGTATAAAATGGGTAAAAAAAGTAGTTAGTTCAATAATTGGCTTGCCTAGCTCACATTTGTAGGTGCCATCACGACTCCCGAGGGTGGGAAATTTGGATCGTGACAAGTTGGTATCAGAGCTCTAGGTTACATAGGTCTCGCAGTTCATAGAAAAGCTTAGTAGAGTTTGAGGGATCTATACGGAGACGTCTATATTTATTCTCCAGAGGCCACATAGTTTGGAAAATTTCACCTCTTTTCTTTCCTGTCATGCGGTTTGGTTTATCAATGATGATTGAATTTCTACTCTGTTCTCTCGCAGATAAGGGAGCTCGCTTCCTCATCCGCTGAGCAGCAGCCCGAGCCCCCAGTAGAAGCTCCCACGAGGGGCAGAGGGCGAGGCTGAGGCTATTCTAGAGGCCGAGGTAGGGGCAGAGCTCAGCCCAGGGCAGCAGCACCAGCAGCGAAGCCTCAGGTTGATTTTGATGATGAGGTTCTGGCCCCAGCAGTTCCGGTGGGCCCAGCTCAGGTCCTAGAGGGGTTCATTGCTGCCCCAGTACTCCAAGATGCTCTGGTCCATCTAGTGGGCCTTATGGAGAGTGTCACCCGAGCAGGCTTACTTCCTGTAGCACCAGCCATCTCTCAAGCTGGAGGAGGAGCCCAGACTCCTACTACTCGCACTCCGGATCAGGTAGCTCCCCAGTTTCAGACTCTAGCAGTTTAGCCAATTGGAGTAGTTCAGCCGGGTGTGGTAGCCCAGGCTTGTGATGGAGCAGCTATGTCTGTTAATGCTTTGTAGATATTGGAAAATTTCACCAAGCTCTTCACTACTAAGTTTAGCGGTGCATCTTCTGAGGATCCCCATGACTACCTAGACAACTATCATGAGGTTCTTAGGAACATAGGGATAGTAGAGACCAATGGGGTAAATTTTGCTGCTTTTCGCTTCGACTTGGCTCGTCATATTCTTATCATACTTACCACCGAGAGAGAGAGAGGGTGAGGAGGTTCATTGATGGACTTATTCAGTCGATTCATCTTTAGATGGCTAGGGAGACTAGGAGTGAGATATCTTTCCAGGAGGCGGCCAATGTGGCCCGGAGAGTTGAGATGGTTCTATCGTAGGGAGGTGGTCATTGGTATGATAAGAGACCTTGTCATTCAGGCTGATTCAGTGGTACCTCATCTGGAGGTAGGAATTCGTATGGTAGAGGCCATCCTCCTAGTCCTTTTTAGTCAGTACTTCAGGTTTCTCATGGTGCTTCAGGTGGTCGTGGTTCTCAGATGCAGTATGTTGATCAGCAGTCCTACAGTGCACTACCAACTCCTATCAGTGCACCGCTGCTTCAGAGTTTTCGGGGTAGTCATTCAGGTCGTCAGGGTCAACAGTCTCAGCAGTAGAGGTCTTGTTACACCTGTGGTGATATGGATCACATTCCTAGGTTTTGCCCTCAAGCACCGATTAGCTCTCAATATCAGGGTTCTCGTGCCATGGTTCAGGCATCGAGTGTTCCAGTGCCCACCCAGCTAGTTAGAGGTGGGGGTAGAGGAGCTTGAGGTGGAGGTAGAGGTATTAGATTGGAGCTCAGGCCGCTAGAGGTGGAGGCCAGCCAGCAGCATGCCGTCCCAAAGATGTAGTTTAGGGTGGTGGGGCCCAGCCCCGATGTTATGCTCTTCCAGCCAAGCTCGAGACTGATGCTTCCAATGTAGTTATTACAGGTACTGTTCTAGTTTGTAGCAGAGATGCTTCTGTTTTATTTTATCCAGGGTCTACATACTCTTATGTGTCATCTTATTTTGCGCCATATCTGGTCATGCCTAGCAATTCTTTGAGTGCTCCTGTTTATGTGTCTACCCCGGTGGGTGATTCTACTATGGTAGATCGAGTCCATCATTCATGTGTAGTTGTGATTGGAGTTCTTGAGATGTTTGTAGATTTGCTTCTTCTGGACATGGTGATTTCGATGTCATATTGGCGATGGACTGATTATCACCTTATATTGCTATCTTGGACTGTCATGGCAAGACTGTGACCTTAGCCTTGCCCGGTTTATCTCTTTTAGAGTGGAGAGGGACCCCTGGTCATTCCACCCACAGTGTTACCTCTTATATGAAGGCTCAGCGTATGGTCGAGAAGGGGTGCTTGGCCTATTTGGCCTATGTTCATGATTTTAGTGTTGAGGCCCTTTCTATTGATTTTGTGCCCATTGTTCATGACTTTCCTAAGGTATTCCCTTCAGACCTGCCGGGTATGCCACCCGACAGGATATTAACTTTTACATAGATTTGGCTCGGGGAGCTCAGCCCATTTCTATCCCACCATATCGTATGGACCCGCCTGAGTTGAAAGAGTTGAAGGAGCAGTTGCTAGACTTGCTTGAAAAGTTGTTCGTAAAGAAGAAATATGGGTCGATGCGAATGTGTATAGATTACTGGCAATTGAACAAGGTTACAATCAAGAATAAGTATCCACTGTCGAGGATTGATGATTTGTTCGATCAGCTTCAGGGTGCCAAGGTATTTTCAAAGATTGACTTGAGATCTGGCTACCATCAGTTGAAGATTAGGGCATCCGATTTCCCTAAGACAACTTTCCACACTTGGTACGGGCATTATGAGTTCTTGGTGATGTCATTTGGGTTGACAAATTCCCCAGCGATTTTATGGAGTTGATGAACCGAGTGTTCAGGCCTTACTTGGATTCGTTTATGATAGTCTTCATTGATGATATTTTGATATATTCTCGCAACCGGGAGGAGCACGAGCAACATCTTAGAGTGGTTCTTCAGACTTTGAGGGATTGTCAGTTGTATGCTAAGTTTCCGAAGTGTGAGTTCTAGCTGAGTTCAATTGCATTCCTGGGTCATGTTGTATCAGTAGATGGTATTCAAGTTGATCCGAAAAAAATTGAGGCAGTCAAGAACTGGCCCAGACCAGCATCAGCTACAGAGATCCAGAGTTTCTTGGGATTGGCAGGCTACTATTCGGTTCGTAGAGGGGTTTTCATCTATCACAGCCCTGATGACCAGGTTGACCCAGAAACATGCCCAGTTCAGATGGTTGGATGAGTGTGAGGCGAGCTTCCAGAAGCTCAAGACAGCTCTGACTACTGCACCAGTGTTTGTTTTTCCCACAGGTTCAAGGTCATATACAATTTATTGTGATGCATCTCGTATTGGACTGGGTGCGGTATTGATACAGGATAACAAGGTCATTGCCTATGCTTTGAGGCAGTTGAAGATTCATGAGAAGAACAATTCGGTTCATTATTTGGAGTTAGCAGCCATTGTTCACGCGTTGAAGATTTGGAGGAATTATCGGTATGGCGTGGCATGTGAAGTGTTCACGGATCACAAGAGTCTACAGTATTTGTTTAAGCAAAAGGAGTTGAAGTTGAGGTAGAGAAGGTGGTTGGAGCCGTTGTAAGACTATGATATGACCATATATCATCCGGGAAAGGCCAATGTGGTGGCCGATGCTTTGAATAGGAAGTCAACCAGTATGGGCAGTCTTGCTTATATTCCGGTCCGTAAGAGACCGCTTGTTTTGGATGTTTAGGTTTTAGCCAACCAGTTCGTGAGGTTGGATGTTTCTAAGCCCAACCATGTGTTAGCTTGCACAGTCGCTCGTTCTCCATTATTGGAGTGTATCCGAGATCAGCAGTATAATGATCCTCATTTGTATGTCCTTAGAGACATGGTAACGCACGGAGGTGCCAAGTAGGTTACCTTAGGTGATGATGGAGTTTTGAGGTTGCAGGGTCGAGTTTGTGTGCCTAATGTGGATGGGCTTCGAGAGTTGATTTTGGAGGAGGACCATAGCTCCTTGTACTCTGTTCATCCGGGCACTGTAAAGATGTATCAGGATTTGCGGCAGCATTATTGGTAGAGGAGAATGAAGAAGGATATCGTTGCATATATGGCTCGGTGTTTGAATTGTCAACAGGTTAAGTACAAGCATCAGAGGCCCGGTGGTTTGTTCCAAAGGATTGAGATTCCTGAGTGGAAGCAGGAGCGTATCACTATGGACTTCGTTGTTGGACTCCTACGGACTCAGAGAAAGTTTGATGCAGTGTGGGTTATTGTTGATAGAATGACCAATTCAGCACATTTCATTCCTATTGCAGACTTGCAGTCTCCTATTCTTCTGAGAGGTTAGCTGAGATCTATATCCGGGAGATTATTCATCTTCATGGTGTGCCCATGTCTATCATTTCGAACCGAGGTACGTAGTTTACCTAATATTTCTTGAGAGCAGTTTAGCAAGAGTTGGGCACACGGGTTGAGTTGAGCATAATGTTTCATCCTCAGACAGACGGGCTGTCCGAGCGGACCATTCAGATTTTGGAAGATATGCTCCGAGATTATGTCATTGACTTTGGAGGATTATGGGATCCGTTTTTGCCTTTAGAAGAGTTTGCCTACAACAACAGCTACCATTCGAGTATCCAAATGGCTCCTTATAAGGCCTTATACGGTAGGCAGTATCGGTTGCCGGTTGGATAGTTTGAGCCGGGAGAGGCTTGGTTGTTGGGTACGAATCTAGTGCAGGATGCCTTGGACAAGGTCAGGATTATTCAGGATAGGCTTCGTACAGCTCAATCCAGGCAAAAGAGCTATGTCCCGCAAGGTTCGTGATTTGGCACTTATGGTCAGTGAGAGGGTATTGTTTCGAGTGTCGCCTATGAAGTGTGTGATGAGATTTGGGAAGAAGGGCAAGCTTAGCCCTAGGTTCATTGGCCCGTTTGAGATTCTTGATCGAGTGGGAGAGGTGGCTTATAGACTTGGGTTGCCGCCGAGATTATCATCCATGCATACAGTGTTTCATGTGTCCATGCTTCGGAAGTATCACTGCGATCCATCCCACATGTTAGATTACAACACTGTCTAGTTGGACAAGGACGTGTCTTATGAGGAGGAGCTGGTAGCTATTCTACACCGGCAGTTTCGTTAGTTGTGATCGAAGAGTTTTCTTTCTGTTCGTGTTCAGTGGAGAGGTCAGCCTGCTGAGGCATCGACCTGGGAGTCTGAGTCCAATATGCAGAGCCATTATCCCCATCTTTTCCCCGACTCAGGTACTTACTTCTTCTGTCTGTTCGAGGACATGCTGTTGTTTTAGAGGTGGAGAATGTGATGAAGTCATCACTTGTTTTTAAAAGTAAATTCAGTGTTCCAAGGCCTTAAAAAGCTCTTTCAGCATCACCTCGATTTGTGTGAGCAGTACGGGCGCGTACCTGGAAAGTCTATATGTGAAAATCTGTAAAAAAATGATAAAATTTAGCTTTAAAATGAATTAAGTTGACTTCAGTCAACAATTTGGGTAAACGGACCCGGACCCGTAATTTGACGGTCCCAAAGGGTCCGTAAGAAAATATGGGACTTGGGGGTATGCCCGCAATCAAATTTTGAGGTCCCAAGCTTGAGAAATGAAATTTTAAAGAAAATTGTTTTCTGAAATTATTTATGAGATTTGGAAATGAATTGTGATTAGAACTTGACGGTATCGGACGCGTATATTGGTTCTGGTACCCGGTACAAGTCTTATATGTGATTTAAGATAAATCTATGAAATCTGGTAAGAAACGGAGTTGAAACGACGTGAATCGGATCAATTTTGAGGAAAAAAATGGAAATTTGAAGTTCTTAAGAAAATTTCATGATTTTGATGCTAAATTCATAGTTGTTGATGTTATTTTAGTGATTTGAATGCATGAGCGAGTCTATATGATGTTTTTAGGTTGGTGTGCATGTTTGGTTTGGAGCCTCGAGGGCTCGGGTGAGTTTTGCATAGGCCACGGAGTGAAATTTTAACTTAGGGAATTGCTGGTATGCTTCAGGCCTCTCGCAAAATGCGAGAGGTGGCCTGGGCAGCCTTCTTTGCAAATGCAAAGTGCTTGTCGCAAATGCGACACCCGCCTGGAATCCCCTCAGTGGCAAATGCGACACTGCTTTCGCAAATGCAAACATAGCAGAGGTCGGGGTTTGCAATTACGAACCCTGTTCACATTTCCCGTAACTGCAACCTGAAAATTTTTATACTTAGCCGAAAATCAACCATTTTTCACATCCTTTAAAAACACAAACTCCCTAGGGCGATTTTTCAAGAACAAATCTTCTTCCAAATCAATTGTAAGTCAATTTTAATTCGTTTCCTTCAATCATTAACATCTTTTAACATGTTTTCAACTCAAAATCAATAACTTTCATGGGAAAAATTGGGTGTTTTGGGTAGAACCTATGTTTTTCAAAATGTGGGGATTTGAACCTCGATTTGAATTCCGATTTCAAAACGAATTATATATTTGGGTTCATGGGGGAATGGGTAGTCAGGTTTAGGTTCGAACCTCGGGTTTTGACCATGTGGGACCGGGGGCGATTTTTGACTTTTTGGGTAAAACTTTAGTAACTCATTTTCATGCATTAGAATTGGTTCATTTAGCATTTATTATGTAACTAAGTAACTTGTGAATAGATACGAGCGAATTGGTGGTGGAAGCAAAGGGTAAAGAAAAAAGGCACTAGTTGGCAAACGAGATTTGAAGAATTGAAAAAATTGAAGGGCGAGAAAGTTCTTTGAAGATTAGAAGAGATTTTTGAAGATAAGTTTGAGAAAATTATGAAGATGATCTATTAATAATATTTGCTATAACGGTTCAAAGGCACTAGTGGCCGACCATCAACTGGTGCTAATTAATGATCTTGGAAACCGCACCAATGCGACGCTTTAACCATTTCTATCGCTTACATCATAAGAATGATGTCATAATTGGTCGAAGTATAAAATCAAAGACTCAGGTCGTTTCTTCTCATTACACTCTAAGAAACGAGGGGACTATCTATATACGGTTAAAATCGGGCTTGCCCGATTTTGTTATTTAATCTAGACCAGGAGATCATGTCGAGTGTCAACCTCACAATGGGTCGAGCTATAACACAAAGATGAGGTGTCGAGTTTAAGAATCGAGATGTCCATCGAGATCGAGACCATCAGCAAACAAGACTAAGTATGACCGACTTTGAGTGAAGTGAAATTACGGAAAGGCGAGATATTTGTAACCGGTCGAAGATCACGGCAAAAATTTCGGAACAGATCAAATCAATGGCAGTTATTTGTACCAATCATGGTTTTACTACCGTAATTAGAATTATACCATAATTAAGATTCCTCTAGTATATTAAGGGGAGTCCACATCATTTGTAAAGGACTTACATTCACGAATATCAAAGAAATATAATATTTCTTACCTTACTTGCTTGTTCATCAGCTATTGTGCCTTTAACTATTCTTGCATAACTAGCTCGAGGGTGTCCGAGCTCGAGGGCTCTATCCAAATGCTGGTTTGCCTTATATAATTATCAATTTGCTTCATTTATCTTTACATTTATCAATTGGTTTTAGGTGAAATCACATATCCTTAAAACCACATTATAAGTTTAATTGTTATCCAAATTTTAGGTTAAACATACATATATCTCAGCGAGGTGCAAGCTGATCACGCCCAACTATGCCTTATAAAATGGACAATGCGGACGTTGCAAAAATAACCTGAGTATTTAATCCCAGAGTCGAATCCACAGAGAATTAACCTATCAATCACTTTTGTCGGACTTACTAAACTTTAGAATCAACTTCCCCAAACGTTGTAAACAATAGTTGATGGTATCTAAGATTGAAAATAAATAAACAATTGTAAACTAAATATGCTTGGGTTGTAAACAATCATGAGAAGGTTCTAAGGTAGTGATTTCCCATATTGATGGAATTCCTTCCGATTATGTTTCATATAGATTCACCAAAATATATCTATCAATCATGAGCACTCTTTTTACCGTAAATCTCTCCCGAGTAATCACGATAATTTACTAGACGCAATCTCCCGAGTTACGCTAGTTGACTTTGTTTACTACAACTCACTTTAGATTACACCCAAGGCTTTGTTATCCCTAATCCCGCCTTTAAACACGCCGTTATATATCCCTCTTATACTTTGGGAGTGGTGTTGTTCAACAATTACCTAAATATACACTCTCTCCCAAGTTATGCACATTAAATAGGCACAGCTAATTGAGGATCCTACAATTAACTACAACAACACGTAGTTGAACAAATGAAGATTAACGTGCAAACTATATTAATATAATTAAGAAGTTCATCCTTCAATAGGTTCCATCAAAACCTTAGACTAAAGTAGTTTGCTACTCATAACAACGTAAAGATAAACTACGAAAATATTCATCATGGAAAATTGCAAGAAAAAGAAGAGATAAAGAACTATGATGTTTTTGGGTGATCTCTCACACTTGTGTATCTTGAAAAAGTAATCTTCAAAACAAGTCTGCCCTAATGTGGCCGAATTTCTACATCTTATAAGGGTTTTACAACAAGTTTTCCCGACTTGACACTTTAGTCCCTGACTTTTTCGCGTTCTGTCGCGGTCCCACCGCGGTTATGCCAGGACCGCGACCAGAATGGTCTGAATCTTTGGTAATGTTCTGCCGCGGTCCTACCGCAGTTATGGTCTGACCGCGGCAAGCCTGGTTTATTTCTGGTTTTGTCCCTTCGCTTGGTGCATTTCGTCAGTATTGTATGATTGGCCTCCTTTTCTCCGTAATTGGTCCCAAACATGCTCCACCGACTTCTTTCATTGGATATAGCCTGCAAAGCATGAAAAACACTAATTAGAGCATTTGGTTATCACTTTTTACCATAAATCTATACAAAATGTGGTTCTTTAGGGCCTAATTATAGTCTAATTAACCTATTATCAACACCCCATACTTAAATCTTTGCTCGTCCTCGAGCAAGTTGAACCACACTTCGAGGCCTATTCATTTGATGCATTACCCTTTTTATGTCACACCTGCCATTATGAAAGAACAAGCAAAGCAGTGCAACAGCCACACCTCAGATGAAGACTCTAATGCCATGCCACACTCATGCTTACTCTATGTATTCTAAACAGAAGTGAAGACTTGCTTTGTCTTCTTGAGTTAAATGCCCTCACATCACATTTTTTAGAGAAGTTCCACATACATGAAATCAAACAACAAGGAACTATATATAGAACGAATTTACTCACTCTCAGCAAAGAACATTCATATTTCATACAGATACACCATAAGCTTGCCCTTAGTGTAATACTCTACTAATCGAATTGTTCAGTCTAAGATCAATAGGGCTTCATTTGGTTGTAATGTAGGCTACGGGACAGGTAGGATGAATTTAGATATAAGAGTGACTACACCTCCCTAAGCACTTTAATACATACATTTTATCAATTCAACCTCATCCTTATGTCACCCCAAAATTCCACCTTCACATCAATGTACTTACCCCATTTTTCTTTAAGCACACTTGCGTCAAGAGCCACCACTTATTGAGGTATTATTATATATTTTTTTTCAAGTGTCTCTTCCTTTTTCAAAACAGTGCACCTTTCTCCTTATTCAATTAGTTCCACTCGAAAGCCAAACCGACCACCCCACACTTGAACTTTTACAAGGTTCATAACAATTCAAGTGCTCATGAGAGGTGAAAAGGTTCAAATAGATAGTTAATTCAAACAAATGGGTAAGGCTTGTAATGTGGTTGCCAAAGAAAAAGGATTATAGGCTCAAAGAGGTTAATTATGGTAATATGTATATGTGGATTAATGATTATATAGGCTAGACAAAGAAATGCCTAAATCATCTCTAAGACCAAACAACTTCTATTTCGCTTTGCACACACACGGGGCAAGTTCTCGGTATCGCATGCAAGCATAGAATACATGTATTACCTCACACACACTTGGCATGTAACTCAATCCGAATTAGTTTGTCAACACATTCACGTGAGCATTCAAGTAAGATAAGGTGTGCAAAATTAAGGCATAATATTAAGAGTCTACATGTGAGCCTAGACGTCGCACCCTCAAGTTCGTTTTAAGTATTTACAGGTATGTACACCACGGGATGCATTCTTGTCCTCGCCCATCTTAGCCCAAAAGAGGCCTAAGGGTCCTAAAATCTATTAAAGAAAAATCTACCTAACCCGGTTCAAGAAAACCCTTGGAAAAGAACCGTGATCAAAAGAAAAACCAAAGGGGAATTACTACACTACCTAAAAAAGTCTTTTTGGCTTTTTGCTTAGACTACCTCCCTCAAGAATACTGTTTAAGTGGTCCGTCATCAGGAAGAGTCTCCTACCTTTTCTAGTTTTTTTTTTAATCCAACTTTAGCCCTCAAGAAACCCGTCGACAAGTGGTCGTCATTGGGACAAGTCGGTGACGTCTAAGATACATACACAATAATACATATATACACTAACTCACGTCTCCCAACCCACACACAAAGAGTATGGCATGTTATCATGTCATAAAACAATTAAAGCGCAGAAGTGTAAGAGAACTTCCCTGGTCATCAGTCTGAGTCAGAGACGGTGTTGGGATCCACGTTACAGGCCCTCCCTATAGCACGGAACCAAGCCATCACCCTGCTCTCAGACCTGGCATGCCTTCTAGACATGGCATCCAAACGAACATGTAGGCTATCTACCGAGGTGCGAAGTTCAGCCACTTCTTCCTCCACAGAAGGCAACCCGGGCCGGCTGGAGTATGATTTAGAGAATTCCACTCCAGTTTGGGGTGGCCGTGAGGATCCGACTGCATTATAAGACCTCCTGGGTGGTGCCATGGGTGCTGGGGCATCATCATCATTGTCCAGCCTAATGGGTGTAGGTGCATCTCTGCCCACTTTGATCTTTGACGCTCTGAAAGCTATTTTTGGGGGTAAAGTGCCATCCGTAGGACTGACTGGGACATCAGCCAGCAGACATAACCTCGTCACAAGTGAGGGGAAGTAGAACCCCTTAGTCATCAGAGGTGACCGGAGGATCATTTCATCTCCAATGATTTTAGCAACATCAACGTCCTTCCTGGTCACAAAGCACCAAACCAATAGAGCCCGTAAGTTGTTCACATCTATTGTGTTGCCTATGGGCAATAACCTGCTATAAATCATGGTGAACCAGCACTTAGCTTCCCATGTGAATGACTTGGAATGAAGAGTCATGTTCTTCTGTATCCACACAGGCCGTCCCCCTGAGCATATGGACTCAATCAGAGTGTCCCAGTCAACCCCTGGAGAATTTTGGTAATAATCAGTGTTTTTAGTGAACGGAGGCAGCTGCAAGACCTGGCAAATCTTCAGTACTAAGGCATATACCACTTTGCCCCGCACAACCACAGAACGGCACATATGTTTCGAGCAGTTCGTGTAAAACTCCCAGACTATCATTGGGTTGGCCGTTTCAGGTTCCTCAAACAAGAACTCCATCCCCCTCCGTCTGATGTCCTCGTACATGTCCGGTTTCTCTACACGGATGGCAGCCCTATCAATACCAATTTCAGGGACAAAGCTTTTGATAGCTTTAGCATGAAACCGGTCCTTTGCCTCCTCGGACGTGAACCGGGTGGCATCATAAGTCGGCACTTCTGAAGTGCTTTCCGAGTTCCTACACTTCTTTCGGGCCATAGTACCTGCAATCAATTCATCATAACGATCAGGGGCAGCCAAACATGTGCCAGTCGGATGGATACTCAGATTTCGCTACCCGCTAGCACCAAAATTGCCCCCACACCACTTAGCAATGATACAATTCCGCCATATAACCCCCCC
>MU717689.1:0-14742 GCA_026770625.1 Nicotiana glauca
AAAAATTCACAAAAAATCCACACGTAATGCAAAACTAATTTATTTTGAAATTTTGGGAATAATTCTCATATAGGGAAAAAATCACGTGCTCACACACTCCACTCTAAGTTGCCTATCTTCCGCTTCTGCGACCAATCTTTCGCATATGCGATCCCGCTTCTGCGGAACCCAGATCGCATCTGCGGTCCACTCCAAGCTTCCCCTCTTCCGCTTCTGCGACCAATCTTCTGCAGATGTGGTCCCGCTTCTGCGGAACCCTGACAGCATCTGTGATCCCAGCTCTCATCTGCCCATACTGCATCTGCGGCTTCCTGGTGCTTCTACGGCTCCGCACCTGCGGCCAAAACCTCGCAAGTGTGGTTACACCAGATATCAGCTGCTTCAGCCCTTATTCAAATTCCAAATTTGATCCTTTAACCATCCGGAGTCCATCCGAGGCCCCTAGGACGTCAACCAAACCTACCAACCAATCCCATAACACGTTACAGACTTGCTCGAGGCCTCAAATCACATCAAACAACATTTAAATCATGAATCGACCTCCAATCCAAACTTAATGAACTTTAGAATTTCAAACTTATATTTTCAATGTTTAAACCTATCAAATCACGTCTGATTGACCTCAAATTTTGCAGACAAGTCATATTCGACATTACAGACCTACTCCAACTTTAAGAATCGGATTCCGGCTCCGATATAAAAAAAGTCCACTTCCGATCAAACTTCTCAAAAACCTTCAAATTTCTATCTTTAGCCAAATGGCTCCAAAATGACCTACGGACCTCTGAATTAACTTCTGATCGTGTTCCCAACTCCAGAATCACATAAGGAGCTGCTCCCAGACTCGAAATCCATAACGAACATCGATATCACTTTCTTTCAAAATGCTACTTTCCACAATAGGCGCGAAAACGCTCCCGGGTCACCCAAAAACCTGATCTGGACATACGCCCAAGTCTGAAATCATCATACAAACCTGCTGGAACCTTCAGATCCCGATTCTGAGGTCGTTTACTAAAAATTCCAATCATAGTTAATTCTTTCGACTTTAAGGTTCCTAAATGAGAATTCTTTTTCCAAATCAACTCTGAACTTCCCGAAACTTAATTCTGACCTTGCGTACAAGTCATAATACCTGAAATGAAGCTACTCATAGACTCAAGCTGCTGAACGACGTGTTAGAACTTAAAACAACCGGTCGGGTTGTTACATTTCTTCTGTCAGTTTTTATATTCTTGTGACGACCCGACCCATCGTCACGTGAGTGTTGTTCTATGTTTCAATACTAGTATTTGAGATGAGAAGATAGAATTGAATTGGTTTTAGTTGGCAATGAGGCACTTAGCCTCTTAGAAGGAAGCTTGTTTTGGAAAAGTCAACCGGAAGTTGACTATATAGTTAGAGGGCTCAGATGTGAATTTCGGTGATTTGGTTAGCTTCGGGGGATGATTTGTGACTTAGGAGTGCGATCGGAATTGATTTTGGAGGCTTGGTGTAGAACAAGGCTTGAATTGGCGAAGTTTGAATTTTGGCGAATTCTAGTTGATAGGTGAGATTTTGATACGAGGGTCGGAATTCAATTCTGAGAGTTGCAGTAGCTTCGCTAGGTGATTTTGGATATGTCTGCAAATTTTCAGGTCATTCGGACGCTGTTTGGTCGGATTTTTGATCGAATGTGAAATTAGGAAGTTTTAAGAAAACTTAGGCTTTGATTTGAGGAAAATTGAGGATTATGATGTTAATGATAGTGTTTTGATGGTTTGAGAAAGTTTGAATAAGTTATAGGATGTGTTGGTGCCTTTGGTTGAGGTCCCGAGGGCCTCGATGTGATTTCGGGTGGTTAAACGGGAAGTTTGAAGCATTGTTGCAGGTCTGATCTTTCTGTCTTCTAGTATTTCTGCATCCGCGGAAAAGGAGCCACAGAAGCGATTCTGCAAATGCGATGGGGAGGTCGGAGAAGCAGGCAGGCGTGGCCCAGGGTATTTCCGCATAAGCGGACATGGGGTCGCTTCAGCAGGTCCGCATAAGCGGATATTGAGTCGCATAAGCGAAGCCTGGCATCTTAAGTGAAAACCGCATAAGTGGTCATTTGGCCACAGAAGTGGTCCCGCATAGGCGGTAACGGGACCGCAGAAGCGAAACCTGGCAGGGGTTTTAGTGAGTGGTTCACGATTTTTGAAAGAGAAGAAAACATTTTGGACTTCGGACTTAGGCGATTCTTGGGCGATTTTGAAGAGAATTCGAAGGGGTTTCATAAGGTATGAATTATTAGACTCGGAATATGTTATTATGGTATAAAAATATGGATTAATCACTGAAATTCGAGGAATTAGAGGGTAAAAATGGAGGTTAGGGCTTGGAACTTAAGGGAGTTTAAAAATTGGGTTTTGATAAGGAAATTGAACTCTGATTTTAGTAAATTTGATATGTATATACTCGTGGAGAGACGACGAATCCGGTGATGTAAATTTCGTAATTTTTTGAGAAGTGGGCCCAGGGCTCGAGTTTTGCCAACTTCGTATTTTTGGGTGTTTTTCGAGTTCTTTAAATTGGGTTATGTTCCATTAGCATATTGTAATTTACTCGTTGTGGTTTTGACCAGATTCGACGCACGAGGAGGCGGATTTGAGAGGAAAAGGCATAGCAGGCTTGTCTTGTGGCCAGCTTGAGGTGAGAAATAGATGTAGATGATGACCTGAGGGTTTGAAACCCCGATATATCACATTGTGACGCTATATTGAGGCGAGACACGTACTCTACGGTGAGTGCGTGGTCGTTTGTGATTGGGAACTATGGCTTAGTCCGACCGAGTGTTATTCATACTGTGTTATTGATTAGAAATTTGGTTGGTAAACATCCTACTTGGATTGTTATGAGTATATTTGGGTTGTATGCCGATTATCTGGATCCCTTAGGGATTATTATCTCTGTTTCCATGATGTTTAGTATGTTTTCATGATACCAGTCCTGAGTTAAACACTGTCTCTAAATGATGGTAAATTTCTAAGGTTTTAAAACACTTAATCTATAGTTCCTGATAATTTGAAATTGAAAATGATAAATTAGACTGTGCCCGTGTGGCTTGCATGCATATAATGGACTGGTTGTGGATCGGGCTGCACACCGCAGCGAGTGTTACGATGATATTGCGCTTGGGCTGTAGGAGCCCCTCCGGAGTCTGAACCCCCACAGTGAGAGCGGGTACCCAAATGGATCGGGATGCGCACCGCAGCGGTCATGTGCATTGCATTGCATTCATGCATAGATGTCTATCTCTTTTGCCTATTATTACTTGATGTTGTTCCACCGTTAAACGTGTAGAATTATTGGTTATAGCTTTGATTTTTGTATTTCGGGATTTCTTACTGTTAGCTATTATATATGTCTATTATGACTAAGTTGGAAGTACTCACTTTACTCCCTGCACCATGTGTGCAGATTCAGGTGTTCCGGGAGCTTAGTCGAGCTGTTTGCTGCTTCCAGAGCTTTCATGAGTTGTCGAGGTAACTGCCTGACGTCCGCAGGACCCGGATCCTCCCCTATCCCTTTTATCTTTCCACATTTTAGAACATCAGTATTACTCAGAGTTTATTACTCTGTGTTATTAGAGGCTCTAGACTCATGACCCCAGGTCTTTGGGAGTTTTATTGGTGTTATCATGATTCTTAGTATTGTTCCTATCTATCAGTTGAATCATTAAGCCTTGTTATCTGTTATAAATAGTTAATTAACTAGTTTTGAGCTTCATGCTCGGATTAAGGTTGTTAAGTGGTCGGGCTTGCCTAGCAATTATTTTGGGCGCCATCACGACCGGGATTGGGGTCATAACAAGTTGGTATCAGAGCCTAGGTTACTAGGCCTCATGAGTCATGAGCCGGTTAGTAGAGTCTCGCGGATCGGTACGGAGACGTCTGTATTTATCCTCGAGAGGCTGCAGAACCTTTAGGAAACACTTCATATTCTTGAACTATTGTCGTGCGGCTTTGTTATTCTGAGACCTAAATTTTTGTATTCTATTCTCTCACAGATGGCGAGAACCCGTGCTATCGGACGTGGTTGACGACCACCATTGCCACCCGCTAGAGGCTGTGGACGCGGTCGTGGTCGTGGTCGTGGCAGAGCAGCAGGGGCAGCACCAGTTGGCCCACCAGTTTCCCCTATTCAGGACCAGCCCCCAGCTGTAGATGCTCCAACAGTACCTGTTCAGGCACCGGCAATGCCCATTGTGATTCCTGGTCTTCAGAAGGCTTTAACTCAGATATTATCCGTCTGCACTGGCCTGGCTCAGGCAGTCTCAGCCACTACTGCCGCAACTACTTCTCAGACCGAGGGTGGTCATCAGACCCCCACAGCTCGCACACCCAAGTAGGTTGTTCAGGGATTGCACACACCAGGAGTAGACCCAGCTCAGCCAGTTGCACCGGTTGCTCCAGTTGCGGCAGTCGCACCAGCTCCAAAGTATGTGGTCCTAGTGATGCCAGACGACGAGCAACGTCGACTAGAGAGGTTTTGTAGACTTCAGCCTCCGATGTTCAGCGGTACTGAGGGCGAGGATGCCCAGGGATTTTTAGACAAGTGTTAGCGGATGCTTCGCACGACAGGGATCTTAGAGTCGAGTGGAGTAGCTTTTACTACCTTCCAGTTCTCAGGGCCTGCATTTTCATGGTGGGAGGAGTTTGAGAGGCGTAGGCCTGCGGGAGCAGCACCCCTTACTTGGCAGCAGTTCTCCACTCTCTTTCTGTAGAAGTATGTGCCGCAGTCTCGTAGGGAGGAGCTACGTCGACAGTTTGAGTGGTTGATCCAGGGTGACATGACTATGACCCAGTATGAGTTGAGGTTCACGCAGTTGGCTAGACATGCTACTTGGATGATCCCGACAGATCGGGAGAGGATTAGGAGGTTCGTAGATGGCCTCAACTATCCGATTCGCATTTTGATGACTAGAGAGAGGGTTGTAGCAGCTTCGCTTGAGGAGTTAGTCGATATGGCTAGATAGATTGAGATAGATCATCATCGGGAGCACGAGGAGATGGAGGCCAAGAGGCCTCGAGGTTCAGGTAGCTTCAGTGGTGCTCCGTCTAGGGGCCAGTTCCAGCGTGGCAGAGGTCGTTCCTTCAGACCTCCTCAGTTAGGTCGCCCAGAGTACAGTGGGGCTTCTTCAGGCCGTGGTCATCAGGGAGTTCAGCAGTGCCAGTCTTCAATTAGTGCCCTCCCAGCCCAGAGTTCTACTCCTGCCTCTTCAGCCCAGGGTTCATCTGCAGTGAGGGGTTCCCTTCAGTCCCCTTCTCCAGTGTCGGGTAGTTGCTATGAGTGCGGCGAGTTTGGCCACATGAGGAGATAGTGTCCTCGGCTTCGTGGTGGTCGGTCTCAGCAGAGAGATCAACCCTTCTCTTCTACTCCATCTACTTTAGCACCATCCCAGTCAGGTAGGGGTGGGGGTCAGACAGCTAGGGGCCGCCCTAGGGGTGGAGATCGATCTAGTGGTGGTCAGGCTCGGTTCTATGCTATCCTAGACAAGAGGGACGCCATTGCATCTGATGCTGTTATCACAGGTATTATCTCAGTCTGCCACAAAGATGCTTCTATTTTATTTGATCCCGGGTCTATATACTCTTATGTGTCTTCATATTTTGCCCATCATCTGGGTACGACCCGTGGTTGTCTTGCCTTGCCTGTGCATGTATCTACCCCGATGGGTGATACCATTATTGTGGATCATGTATATCGATCTTGTCTGGTGACTATTAGGGGTTTGGAGACCTGAGTTGACTTGTTGTTGTTGGGCATGGTAGACTTTGACGTGATTCTAGGTATGGATTGGATATCCCCGTACCATGCTATTCTGGACTGTTATGCCAAGACAGTTATGTTGGCCATTCCAGGTGTTCCGAGGATTGAGTGGCGAGGTTCGGCCGATTATGTTCCCAGCAGGGTGATCTCTTTCCTAAAGGCCCAGCGAATGGTTGGGAAAGGTTGTTTATCGTACTTGGCTTTTGTGAGAGATGTTGGAGCTGAGACTCCTAGTCCTGATTTTGTGCCCGTTATGAGAGATTTCCCAAATGTGTTTCCAGCAGACCTGCTGGGCATGCCACCGGACAGGGACATTGATTTTGGTATTGATCTGGTGCCGGGCACTCAGCCCATCTCTATTCCTCCCTATCGTATGACACCAACTGAGTTAAAGCAATTGAAGGAGCATCTTCAGGAACTCCTAGATAAGGGGTTCATTCGCCCGAGTGTGTCACCGTGGGGTGCACCGGTTCTATTTGTCAAGAAGAAAGATGGCACAATGAGGACGTGTATTGATTACAGGCAGTTGAACAAGGTAACAGTAAAGAACAAGTATCCTCTACCGCGCATTGGTGATTTGTTTGATCAGCTCCATGGAGCGAGGGTATTCTCGAAGATTGATCTTCGTTCAGGCTATCACCAGCTGAAGATTAGGGATTCTGATATTATGAAGACAACTTTCAGGACGAGATATGGACATTATGAGTTTCTAGTTATGTCTTTTGGGCTGACTAATGCCCCAGTTGCGTTCATGCATTTGATGAACAGTGTGTTCCGGCCGTATCTGGATTCATTTGTGATTGTGTTTATTGATGACATCCTGGTGTACTCGCGTAGCCATGAGGAACATGCTCAGCATTTGAGAGTAGTATTACAGAGATTGAGGGAGGAGAAGCTTTATGCAAAGTTCCCCAAGTGCGAGTTCTGGCTTGGGTCTGTGGCTTTTCTGGGACACGTGGTGTCTAGTGATGGTATTCAGGTTGACCCAAAGAAGATAGAGGCGGTGCAGAGTTGGCCTAGACCGTTCTCAACTACGGAGATCCGAAGTTTCCTCGGTTTGGCAGGGTATTATCGCCGGTTTGTCCAGGGATTTTCATCTATTGCTTCGTCCTTGACCAAGTTGACGTAGAAGGGTGCACCATTCGTATGGTCAGATGAGTGCGAGGAGAGCTTTCAGAAGCTCAAGACAGCTTTGACCACAACTCCAGTGTTAGTCTTACGATCAGCTTTAGGTTCTTACACCGTGTATTATGATGCTTCGAGAGTTGGGATTGGATGTGTGTTGATGCAGGAGGGTAGAGTTATTGCTTATGCTTCTCGTCAGTTGAAGTCTCATGAGAAGAAATACCCTGTACATTATTTGGAGTTGGCTGCCATAGTCCATTCTTTGAAGATTTGGAGGCACTACTTATATGGCGTATCTTGTGAGGTATATACTGATCATCGCAGTCTTCAGCACTTGTTCAAACAGAAGGATCTAAATTTGAGACAGCGGAGGTGGATTGAGTTGCTCAAGGATTATGACATTACCATTCTGTATCATCCGGGGAAGGTTAATGTAGTGGCCGATGCTTTGAGTCGAAAGACGGTGAGTATGGGTAGTTTGGCGTACATTCCAGTTGGGGAGAGACCCTTTGCAGTTGATGTCCAGGCTTTGGCCAATCGAATGGTGAGGTTAGATATTTCGGAGCCTAGTCGGGTGTTGGCTTGTGTGGTATCTCGGTCTTCCTTGTATGACCGCATTAGAGAGCGCCAATATGATGATCCACATTTGCTTGTCCTTAAGGATAGGGTTCAGCATGATGATGCCAGGGATGTGACTATTGATAGTGATGGTGTTCTGAGGATGCAAGGCCGAATTTGCGTGCCCAATGTGGATGGGCTTCGGGAATTGATATTGGAGGAGGCCCACAGCTCGCGGTATTCTATTCATCCAGGTGCCGTGAAGATGTATCAGGATTTGAGACATCATTACCGGTGGAGGAGAATGAAGAAAGATATTGTGAGTTATGTAGCTTGGTGTCTCAACTGTCAGCAGGCCAAGTATGAGTATCAGAGGCCCGGTAGTGTGCTTCAGCGTATGGATATTCCCGAGTGGAAGTGGGAGAGGATTACTATGGATTTTGTGAGTGGTCTCCCTCGGACGGCGAGGTAGTTTGATTCGATTTGGGTGATTGTAGATTGGCTGACCAAGTCCGCGCACTTCATTCCAGTGTGTACCACATATTCTTCGGAGCGGTTAGCAGAGATTTTCATCCGGGAGATTGTACGGTTGCATGGGGTCCCAGTTTCTATTATCTCAGATAGGGGTACTCAGTTTACTACTCAGTTCTGGAGGACTTTTCAGCGAAAGTTGGGTACACAGGTAGAGCTGAGCACAACGTTTCATCCTCAGACGGACGGGCAGTCCGAGCATACAATTCAGATATTGGAGGACATGTTGCGTGCCTGTGTTATTCACTTTGGAGGTTCTTAGGCTGATTTCTTGCCACTTGCAGAGTTTGCTTACAACAATAACTATCCGTCCAACATTCAGATGGCACCGTATGAGGCCTTATATGGGAGACGGTGTAGATCTCCGGTTGGTTTGTTTGAGCTCGGCGAGGCTAGGTTATTGGGGACAGAGTTGGTCCAGGATGCCTTAGATAAGGTAAAAGTGATCCAAGAGAGACTTCATACAACCGGTCGTATTAGATGAGTTATGCGGACTGGAAGGTTCGATATGTATCGTGTATGGTGGGCCAGAAGGTATTGTTGAAAGTTTCGCCTATGAAGGGTGTTATGAGATTTGGTAAGAAAGGGAAGTTGAGTCCGCGGTTCATTGGCCCTTTTGATATACTTAGGAAGATTGGGAATGTGGCTTATATGCTTGCTTTGCCACCCAGCCTATCAGGAGTTCATCCGGTATTTCATGTATCTATGCTCCGGAAGTATGTTGGGGACCCATCTCATGTGTTGGACTTCAGTACAGTTCAGTTGGATGATGATTTGACCTATAATGTGGAGCAAGTAGCTATTTTGGGTCATCAGGTTCGGAAATGGAGGTCATAGGATATAGCTTTGGTGAAGGTGCATTGGAGAGGTCGGCCCGTGGAGGAGGCTACTTGGGAGACCGAGCGGGATATGCGGAGCAGATATCCTCACTTGTTTGAGACTCCAGGTATGTTTCTTGACCCGCTCGAGGACGAGCGTTTGTTTTAGTTGGGGAGGATGTGATGACCCGGCCCATCGTCACGTGAGTTACTGCCCCATTTCCCCCATATTATGTTGTTCTATGTTTCAATACCAGTATTTGAGTTGATCGGATATAATTGAATTGGTTTTAGTTGGAAATGAGGCACTTAGCCTCTTAGAAGGAAGCTTGTTTTGGAAAAGTCAACCAGAAGTTGACTATATAGTTAGAGGACTCGGATGTGAATTCTGGTGATTTGGTTTTCTTCGGGGGATGATTTGTGACTTAGGAGTGCGATCGAAATTGCTTTTGGAGGCTTGGTGTAGAACTAGGCTTGAATTGGCGAAGTTTGAATTTTGGCAAATTCCGGTTGATAGGTAAGATTTTGATCTGAGGGTCGGAATGGAATTCCGAGAGTTGCAGTAGCTTCGTTAGGTGATTTTGGATATGTCTGCAAATTTTCAAGTCATTCGGACGCCGTTTGGTCGGGTTTTTGATCGAATGTGCAATTCGGAAGTTTTAAGAAAACTTAGGCTTTGATTTGAGGAAAATTGAGGATTATGATGTTAATGATAGTGTTTTGATGGTTCGAGCAAGTTTGAATAAGGTTATAGGATGTGTTGGTGCCTTTGGTTGAGGTCCCAAGGGCCTCGGTGTGACTTCGGGTGGTTAAATGGGAAGTTTGAAGCATTGTTCCAGGTCTGATCTTTCTGTCTTCTGGTATTTCCGCATCTGCGGAAAAGGAGCCGCAAAGCAGTTCCGCAGATGTGGCGGGAAGGTCGCAGAAGCGGGCAGACGTGGCCCAGAGTATTTCCGCATAAGCGGACAGGGGGTCGCTTCAGCGGGTCCGCATAGGCGGATATTGAGTCGCATAAGCGAAGCCTGGCATCTTAAGTGAAAACTGCATTAGCGGTCATTTGGCTGCAGAAGCGGTCTCGCATAGGCGGTAGCGGGACCGCAGAAGCGAAACCTGGCAGGGGTTTTAGTGAACAGTGGTTCACGATTTTTGAAAGAGAAGAAAACATTTTGGACATCAGACTTAGGCGATTCTTGGGCGATTTTGAAGATAATTCGAAGGGGTTTCATCAGGTATGAATTATTAGACTCGGACTATGTTATCATGGTGTAAAAACATGGATTAATCACTGAAATTCGAGGAATTAGAGGGTAAAAATGGAGGTTAGGGCTTGGAACTTAAGGGAGTTTAAAAATTGGGTTTTGATAAGGCAATTGAACTCCGATTTTAGTAAATTTGATATGTATAGACTCGTGGCGAGATGAGGAATCCGGTGATGTAAATTTCGTAATTTTTTGAGAAGTGGGCCCAGGGCTCGGATTTTGCCAACTTCGTGTTTTTGGGTGTTTTTTGAGTTCTTTCAATTAGGTTATGTTCCATTAACCTATTGTAATGTATTCATTGTGGTTTTGACCAGATTCAACACGCGAGGAGGCGGATTCGAGAGGAAAAGGCATAGCGGACTAGTCTTGTGGCCGACTTGAGGTGAGTAATAGATGTAGATGATGACTTGAGGGTTTGAAACCCCAGTATATCATATTGTGACGCTATATTGAGGCGAGACACGTACTTTTCGACGAGTGCGGGGTCATTTGTGATTGGAGACTATGGCTTAGTCCGACTGAGTGTTATTCATACTGTGTTATTGGTTAGAAATTTGGTTGGTAAACATCTTACTTGGATTGTTATGAGTATATTTGGGCTGTATGCTGATTATTTGGATCCCTTAGGGATTATTATCATTGTTTCCATGATGTTTAGTATGTTTTCATGATACCAGTCCTGAGGTAAACACTGTCTCGAAATGATGGTAAATTTCTAAGGTTTTAAAACACTTAAGCTATAATTCCTGATAATTTGAAACTGAAAATGATAAATTTGACTGTGCCCATGTGGCTTGCATGCATATAATGGACTGTTGTGGATCGGGTTGCACGCTGCAGCGAGTGCTACGATGATATTGTGCTTAGGCTGTAGGAGCCCCTCCGGAGTCTTAACCCCCACAGTGAGCGCGGGTACCCAAATGGATCAGGCTGCGTGCCGCAGCAGTCATGTGCATTGCATTGCATTCATGCATAGATGTCTATCTTCTTTGCCTGTTATTACCTGATGTTGTTCCACCGTTAAATGTGTAGAATTATTGGTTATAGCTTTGCATTATTATATTTAGAGATTTCTTATTGTCAGCCATTATATATGTCTATTACTACTGAGTTGGAAGTACTTACTTTACTCCCTGCACCATGTGTGCAGATTCAGGTGTTCCGGGAGCTTAGTCGAGCTGTTTGCTGCTTCCAGAGCTTTCAGGGGTTGTCGGGGTAGCTGCCTGACGTCCGCAGGACCCGGCTCCTCCACTATCCCTTTTCTCTTTTCGCATTTTAGAACATTAGTATTACTGAGAGTTTATTACTCTGTGTTATTAGAGGCTCTAGACTCATGACCCCAGGTCTTTGGGAGTTTTATTGGTGTTATCATGATTCTTTCTCAGTATTGTTCCTATCTATCAGTTGAATCATTAAGCATTGTTATCTGTTATAAATAGTTAATTAACTGGTTTTGAGCTTCATGCTCGGATTGAGGGTGTTAAGTAGTCGGGCTTGCCTAGCAATTGTTGTTGGGCGCTATTACGACCGGGATTGGGGTCGTGATAGTTTTGTTGTCATTTGTACCCGATGTCACACCTCCTTTTGGCGCTACCGCGCCCCGCAAAGGGCGTGGTAAAGGGAGTTTTTCCAATTGAAGGACAATCGAAACGGGATTTATTCATTTAATTCAGAGTCGCCACTTGGGATATTTATGGTGTCCCAAGTCACCGGTTGAATCCCGAGTCGAGGAAAAGAATGACTCTGTTTAACAGTCTGCGCACAAGAAATCCAAGTAAGGAATTTTGTTAACTCGGGAGAAGGTGTTAGGCATTCCCGAGTTCCGTGGTTCTAGCACGGTCGCTCAACTGTTATATTTGGCTAAATTATCTGATTTTAATACATGTTAAACCTACGTGCGAATTTTAACGTTTAACCGCTCGTGATTATTATTTTATAAGAATTGCAACGTCGTGAAAATGTGCTTTGGACCACACTGTACCAGTACGCCTGTGGCCTTTAACACATTTCGACTTCGTTGAGATTTGGCTTTTGGTCACATAAATGTGCACCCGAGTTTAAGAAAGTAAATTATTAAAGGCGCGCCTAAAGAGACTAGCGTATCATTTTGGAAAGGCCGGGCAATTCACTAAACGGCTCATTCCGAAATCTAATAATTTTATATAACCATTTATTTGAGGGCCCCGTGATTTATTCATTTTTATTTGGCGAGGCTCATCTCATTTGTTTTTAAAGGATGTCCTAAAGTAATCTATAGTTTTATATTTTTTGTTTGTCTCTAAATATAGTAAAAGAAAGAGACCTAATTAATTACCATGCCAAAGTATCGCTATTTAAAACAGGTATTGAATTTAGACGAGACATTCTCCCCGAGCCTTTGCTCCTGGTGCTCAAATCCATAACCGAAGTTTGAATTTAAACAAACGTTTACTGTCGATCACGGAACTAATATTGGCTTTATAATTCCAATGCTTTCTCACCATTCATCTGACTCCGGAAAATTATGGCCTCTAGTTGAACATAATATAATCTGAACTTTAAGTTCGAAAATATGCCAACTTTATGAAAACGTGAAAATGAATTGCAAGCCATTTTTTTCTACGTTCATGCAATTGGGCCAAGTTAAGCCTAGCTTGTTGTTTAATTAGTCCACATACTATTGATAATCAATTTCCGGGAGGGAAACAAAACGTAAACTGAATTTTAACTTGTTGGTCTAATCTCAACAGGCTAGTGAATCAGCTAACTAGTTGTTTTGGAATCTCATTTTTTAAATATAACTATTAACTAAGCAAAACTTATGTGATCATATCATTAAAGGCTCAACCAGACCAAATTTCATCTAACGAACTCATGGGTTCACATAATGTAAAATAATGTTTGGGAACTTTAATGTTAAACAGGAATGAGCTACTCGTAAATAAGCTTAAAGACTCACACATACTTCTTTATTCAGTTGATTTCTATTTGAGTTATGACTACGATCATACTAATTCCTATTTTTCATTAAGCTCCTATTCTTTCGGACCAACGACCAACAATAAAATTCTGAACTCTAAAGCCAAAAAACAAACTAACATTATTGAGATAGAACAACGAACACACTTAAGCAAATATCAAACCAGTTCAACAGCCTAAGAGTTAACATGTTTCACATGAAACTATTCTGCTGTGGCAAACTACGAAATTATAGAGTTCAAACAGTCCAGGCTTATATAGTTCATTACATTTTAGACTACTCTTAATTGAGTACACATTTTCCAGCTAAATTCTACATACACCAGACTTAACTGTAAAAGATCAGAAAACAAACAAATATCAATCGAATAACTTCATTTCTTCAGCTTGTCATTACAGCTTCACAATCATTATGAAATGAGAAAGATACCTAGAAATGGAATACAATGAAAGAGAGGAAGGAGTGATCAGCACAGTGAACAACACAACAACAAATATAACAGCAACAGATAACACCAGCAGCAGATCAAAACCAGTAAAATCCCAGCAGCGACAAAATAGAAAGAAAATAACAGTCCAGAAATGAACCGGGAGCAAATATCAATGGCTTTAATACCCCAATGAAGCAGGGAAACCACCAAACAGCTTGAGAAGACCCGTTTGAACTCAAAAAAATAACCCAACACACTCGGGACTATTTAACAGCACAGCACTCAAACCAAGACTAACTCAACTAGGCCCAAAATTATCTTAAGTCAAGCAACGAAACAGTAGTTATTCCCTTCTTCCTTAATCCCTAAGGTCTATTTTTCAGAATGTATATCAGAAAATCTATGGCATATGTGTATTCCAGCAGGTCCCTCTCCAAAATCTCTCTGGTCTCTTCTCTTAAAAATCCTCCCCCCTCTTCTACAGCCAGCATCTATTCTTATATAACCAACTAACACCCTTCAGCCTATTTTAAAAATGTTTTAACGGACCAGCCCCATATTATTCTTCTGTTTTTCCACTTTAAATTGTCTAAGTATGGCTTTATTATTAAACAAACTCATGGCAGCAGGGACTGGTGGAATACCCTGCTGTCCAGCAGGTTCCACCAGCCTATTCCATATGCATTGCACTTTTAAACTTAACTGAGGTTAGTTTTTGACTTCTTATTAGGATTAACAGCACCAACCAATTTAATTTCTAATTTTAAACTTCCTGGAGTTCATACAATAGTGAGTGTCCTGCTGTAACAGCAGGTTCCACTATTTCCAGGGTGTGTCTTCATTATGGGTTGCCCTAATGGCTCAACTCAGGGTGGCAGTCCACTAAGCTCTGGCATTTTGTTTGAATTGTAACAAATCCAATTTAAATAAAACCAATTCAGAATCCTACATTCAACCCTAGACAAATCCAGCCTCTAATTTAAACAGTGGTTCGTGTGGAGATTGGTCAGTATTAAACATTTATTGCCATATTGTTCTAAACAAAACTATATAACTAATTGACGACGTTCGTTTAATCGATTATAACACATATGAATCGACAGACAATGACCGCCAAACAAATCAGCGATTCACAGTACTTAGGCTAAAATAGGAAAAATATGAAACTAATTATTCGACGACGCTAAGCGAAGCGAATACGTATCCTATAACAAACACAATCAAATAATCAAACAGAAGCAAAGCGACCAAATAAAAGATCTTTGAAGATGG
>MU717693.1:21057-42465 GCA_026770625.1 Nicotiana glauca
TTATGTTGTATGTATTTTGCATTATGTAGTTATTATTGTAGATAATTCTTGATTTTGGTTGCAATGGGGTTTTAGACTCCAAGTTTGGTGTTGTAGTTGGTGTTTGGGGTTGAATTGTATAGGTGTGGGGTGTATATCTAGTTGATAATTTGTGTGTGGGGTGGGTGGTGGTAGGATTTAACTGTATGTATTGATGAAAGTTTGTGGTGGGGTTTTATAGGACAAAACTATATCGTTGATAAGTGGTGTGGGGACAATAGTGGATGTTTTCCACTTTGAGTAATGGCTTGGTTTGGTGCTTTAGGGAGGGCATGTCACGTGGATCCCAACATTGTCTCTGACTCCGACTGATGACCAGGGAAGTCCTCTTACCCTTCTGCTCTTTAATTTTTTTATGACATGAGGACATGCCATACTTTTTATGTGTGGGGTGGGAGACTTGGGTATGTGTCTATATGTGTTGTTGTATATGTAGCTTAGATGTCACCGACTTGGCCCAAAGATGGACACTTGTCGACGGGTTTCTTGAGTGTTAAGGTCGGATAAAAAAATAAAAAAAATTAGAAAATTTAGGAGAATCTTCCTGATAATGGACCATCTAGACAGTATTCTTGAGGGAAGTAGTCTAATAAAAAAAAGAGTTTTTATTTTCTTTTAGGTAGTGTAGTAATTCCCCCTTGATTTTTCTTTTGACCGCGGTTCTTTTCCAAGGGTTTTTCTTAAACCGGGTTAGGTAGATTTTTCTTTAATAGATTTTAGGACTCTTGTGGGCTAAGAAGGCTTGGGCAAGAATGCATCCCGTGGTGTTCATACCTACAAATACTTAAAACGAACTTGAGGGTGCGACGTCTAGGCTCATGTGTAGACTCTTAATCTTATGCCTTAATTTTGCACACCTTATCTTAATTGAATGCTCATGTGAATGTATTGACAAACTAATTCAGAATGAGTTACATGCCAAGTGTGTGTGAGGTTATACACGTATTCTGTGCTTGCATGCGATACCTAGAACTTTCCCCGTATGTGTGCAAAGCGAAATAGTAGTTGTTTGGTCTTAGAGATGATTTAGGCATTTCTTTATGTAGCCTATATAATAATGAATCCACCTGTATAGATTACCATAGTTAACCCCTTTGAGCCTATAATCTTTTTTCTTTGGCAACCACATTACAACCTTACCCATTTGTTTGAATTAACCATTTATTTGAACCTTTTCACCTCTCATGAACACTTGAATTGCTATGAACCTTGTAAAAGTTAAAGTGTGGGGTGGTCGGTTTGGCTTTCGAGTGGAACTAGTTGAATAAGGAGAAAGGTGCACTGTTTTGAAAAAGGGAGAGCCACTTGAATTGAAAAAAAAGCATAAAAACTCCTAAATAAGTGGTAGCTCTTGATGCAAGAGTGCTTAAAGAAGAATGGGGTAATTACATTGATGTGAAGGTGGAATTTTGGGGTGACATAAGGATGAGGTTTAATTGAGAAAATGTATGTATTAAAGTGCTTAGGGAGTCACTCTTATATCTAAATGTATCCTACCCGTCTCGTAGCCTACATTACAACCAAATGAAGCCCTATTTATCTTAGACTGAACAATTCGATTAGTAGAGTATTCCACTAAGGGCAAGCTTATGGTGTATCTGTGTGGCATATGAATGTTCTTTGCTGAGAGTGAGTGAATTCTTTTATTCTGCAGTTCCTTGTTGTTTGATTTCATGTGTGTGGAACTTCTCTAAAAAATGTAATGTGAGGGCATTTAACTCAAGAAGAAAAATCAAGTCTTCACTTCTGTTAGAGTACATAGAGTAAGCATGAGTGTGGCATGACATTAGAGTCTTCATCTGAGGTGTGACTGTTGCACTACTTAGATTGTTCTTTCATAATAGAAGGTGTGACATAAAAACGGTAATGCATCTAACGAATATGCCTCGAAGTGTGGTTCAAAACTTGCTTGAGGACGAGCAAAGATTTAAGTGTGGGGTCTTGATAATAGGTGAATTAGACTATAATTAGATCCTAAAGAACCACATTTTTGTATAGATTTATTGTAAAAAGTGATAACCAAATGCTCTGATTAGTGCTTTTCATGCTTTGCAGGCTATATCCAACGAAAGAAGTTAATGGAGCAAGTTTGGGATCAATTACGGAGAAAAGGAGGCCAATCGAACGATGCCCAAGAAATGCACCAAGTGAAAAGTCAAAAGCAGTGCTGAACTTGGCCTGCCGCGGTCAGACCGTAACTGCAGTAGGACCACGACAGAGCAGAGCTGGAGATTCAGAGGACCCATTTGGCTACGGTCCCGGCGTTGCCGCGGTAGGACCGCGGCAGAACGAAAAAAAGCCAGGGAAGAAAGTGTCATGTCGGGAAAACTTGGTGTAAAACCCTTATAAAAAGTAGAATTTTGGCCATATTAGGGCAGATTTGTTTTAGAGAGTACTTTGGATAAAAAATACAAGTGTGAGAGATCACCTAAAATATCATAGTTCTTTATTTCTTCTTTTTCTTGCAATTTTTTATGCTAAATATTTTTGTAGATTATCTTCAAGTTGTTATGAGTAGCTAAATACTTTAGTCTAAGGTTTTGATGAAACCTATTGAAGGATGAACTTCTTGATTATGTTCATATAGTTTGCCGGTTAATCTCTATTTGTTCAATTACGTGTTTATTGTAGTTAATTGACAGGATCCTCAATTAGCTGTTCCTATTTAGTGTGCATAACTCGGGAGAGAGTGAATATTTAGGTAATTGTTGAGCAACACCACTCCCAAAGTATAAGAGGGATTTATAACTACGGGTTTAAAGGCGGGATTAGGGATAACGAAGTCTTGGGTGTGATCTAAAGTGAGCTGTAATAAACAAGGTCAGCTAGCGTAGCTCGGGAGAGCGCGTCTAGTAAATTATCGCAATTACTCGGGAGAGATTTACGGTAAAAAGAGTGTTCGTGATTGATAGAGATATTGTGGTGAATCTATATGAAACATACCCGGAAGGGATTCCATCAATAGTGGAAATCACTACCTTAGAACCTTCTCATTATTATTTTCAACCCAAGCATATTTAATTTATAGTTGTTTATTTATTTAATTTTAATCTTAGTTAGTAGAAATACCATCAACTATTGTTTACAAAGTTTGTGAAATTGATTATAAAGGATTTAGTGATTCCAACAGGTAATTGATAGGTTAGTTCTCTGTAGGATTCGACTCCGGACTTGTAAATCGCATTATATTTACAACGACCATATTGTCCTTTATAGAAGTCATAGTTGGGCGTGATCACCTGTATGATATTAGGATAAGGTCCGTAAATATATTATAATTTCCAGACTCCACTTATAAATATATAATTATTAATGTTGTTATTGTGAAGACTGCTGTTGGTGAAGGAGGGAAAAAATTATCAAGGTTGTACTCAACACAAAATTAAAATGAGCTCTAAATATAATTCCCTTGCAACCCAATATAATTGAGGGTACGCTTGTTGAACTTGTAAAAAAATAGAAACAGTCTATTTAGCTTTGTTGATAAAAGCCATCAATTTCTCAAAATTTCCAAATCCAAAAATACTATAGTCGGACAAGTTAGAGCTTTTTCACATATTATTATATTTGTGATAAATAAAATTTTATTTATTTTGAGAGATTCTAGGGTTTTATTACTTGGTGGCTAAGTCACCATCTTCCTATAATTATAAGGTTCTATTCCATAGTAATTCATCTCAAAATTCAATAAGAATTCTCTCTCTCTCTTTCTCCGCAATATTGCTCTTGTTCTTTTATTGTTTCATAACATGTTATCAGCACGAAACTCTACCGTCTCAAGAAACTTTTGAGAAGACTAAAGTATAATTTTTCTCCTCTTTTTAATTATGACTGATATTATGAAAAGAAAGTTCATTGCCCTTGAAATTTCGGGCAAGAACTATATGACATGGGTGTTGGATGCTGAAATCCATTTAGATGCAATGGGTCTTGGAGACGCCATTAAAGACAAAATTAAAGCATCCACCCAAGACTGTGCTAAAGCCTTAATTTTCTTGCGCCGTCACCTTGATGAAGGGTTGAAAATAGAATATCTCACAATCAAAGACATACTTGTTTTGTGGAATGGCTTAAAGGAAAGATATGACAAGTTAAAGTTGGTCACTCTTCCACAAGCACGATATGATTGGGCTCATATGAGGCTCCAAGAGTTTAAGTCTGTTTCTTAATATAATTCTGTAATGTTTAGAATTACTTCTAAATTGAAACTCTGTGAAGATACTATCACTGACTATGATATGCTTGAAAAAACGTTTATAACGTTTTATGCCTCCAATATGGTCCTGCAACAGCAGTATAGAGAGAAAGGTTTCAAGAAGTACTCTGAGTTGATTTTTCTTCACCTTGTGGCTGAAAGAAACAACGATTTGCTCATGAGAAATCACGAAAATTGACCCACTGGGTCTACACCATTGCCTGAAGTGAATGAGGTGTATTCCCATTATGCTAAGCATGGAAAAGGCCGTGACTCTATTCGTGGTCATGGTCGTGGTCGTGGTCGTAGACAAGGAAGAAATTTTCATAGTGTTAATCATCCCCCAAAGAGAAATAACCACCAAAAGTGGAAAGGGAAAGATGAGAAGCCAAAGGCAAATGTTTTAGAAACCGAATGTTATCGTTGCGGTAGAAAATGGCATTGGGCAAATATTTTTCGAATACCAAGACATTTGGTTGAGCTTTATCAAGCATCTCTAAAGAATAAAGGCCCTGAAGCTAATTTTGTCTATGACAATGAATTTGACATCACCCACTTAGATGTGGTAGACTTCTTTGAGTGTTCTGATGGAAAAATAGACCACTTGATCGGTGATGGATCTGTGGTTAAAGATGATTGAGTAATTTAATTTTTATTTTTTGCCTATTCTTAATAGCTTGTAAATAAACATCATGTAATCATAGTTTTTTACATGAGTAATAGTCATTAGTATAATTTATTTTATAAAAATAGTGTTAATTCGTTTTGATTAAATACAATTCTAATATTTGTTTTAAACAATGTTTGAGTTTGCCTTCTCCGTCATGCGAGTTGACTATATGTTTACAATCTATTGCATATTCAGCCGATGTTTCTTACTGAAACCTTGATAACTGATCAAACAAATTCATATAATCATATTAATGTGAAATGTTGTCTATATTTTGTTTGCTTTCATTCTTTCACCGTACCATTGAGGTGCTTAGTTGCATTAATTAATTTTACGGCAGACAGCAGGATTGGACTAGTAATTAAGCACTAAATACTAGTTACCAATTTTACATCTTTCGTTAGTATCCATCTTCATGGTACTTGTTCTATGGATGTATTTAGTAATTGTTTGTATCACTGCATTAAAAGGTCATTACAGAATCATTGGTTTAACTTTATTTCTTTCCTTTTTCTCTGAAAATACTAATATTTATTTGTATATTTCTTTTATATGTCAAACCATGGAAAGTAAATATGGATACCCCTCAAAGCAAACTTGGATCAAAGTTCAATTGTAAAAATATTTGCTTAGTTGATTCATGTACGACATATACAATATTTAAAGAGAAAAATGTGTAAGGCAGATGTTACTATAATTTCTGGTAGCAGTAAATTAATTGAAGGCTTTGGAAGAGCTGCTATAACTCTGCCTAAGGGAACAACACTTATCATAGAGAATGCAATGTTAAGAGGAACTTGTTGAGTTTTAAAGATATCCGCCGAAATGGATATCATATTGAGACAATAGATGAGAATAATCTTGAATATCTCATCATTACCAAAAATGTCTCCGGCTAAAAAGGGTTATTGAGAGGTTCTCATCTTTGTCTTGTAGCCTGTATTGGACAAGAATTAGTGCAATTGAGACACATTCTATTGTAAACCAAAAGGTTATTGATTCCAACACTTTTGTACTTTGGCATGATCGATTGGGACACTCTGAATCAATTATGATGAGACGAATTATAGAAAATTTAAATGGGCACCCATTAAAGAATTTAAAGATTCTTTTAAATAATGAATTTTCTTGCACTTCTTGTTATCAAGGCAAGTTAATTATTAGACCATCACCAACAAAGGTTAGAATTGAGTCTCCTGCGTTTTTGGACCGTATACAAGGGGATATTTGTGGACCTATTCACCCACCTAGTGGGTCGTTTAGATATTTTATGGTCTTAATAGATGCATCTTCTAGATGGTCTCACGTGTCCGTATTGTCATCACGCAACCTCGCGTTTGCAAAATTAATGGCACAAATAATTCGATTACGGGCGCAATTCCCTAATAATCCAATTAAGTCTATTAGACTGGATAATGCTGTTGAATTTTCATCCCAAGCATTTAGTGATTATTGCTCATCAATTGGGATAAAAGTGAAACATCATATAGCTCATGTTCACATTCAAAATGGCCTTGCAAAATCTTTAATTAAACGTCTGCAATTGATAACAAGACCGTTACTCATGAAAACGAAGTTACCCATTTCTGTTTGGGGTCACCCATTTTGCATGCAGCAATGCTAGTTTGTCTCAGATCGATAAATTATCATAAATAATTCCCGTTGCAATTAGTTTTGGGTAATGAACCTAATGTATCCCATTTAAAAAATTTTGGATGCGCAGTATATGTGCCTGTAGCACTGCCATATCGCACCAAAATGGGTCCCCAAAGAAGGTTAGGAGTATATGTTAGGGTTGAATTGCCCTCCATTATTCGCTACCTCGAAACATTAATGGGAGATTTGTTCACTGCATTATTTGCAGACTGTCGATTCGATAAGATACTTTTTCTAAAATTAGGGGGAGAAAATGGTGAAACCAAATAGGAAATTTTGTGAAAAAATTCATCATTATCTCATCTTGATCCACGTGCCTCGATTTGTAAAAAAGAGGTGCAAAAGATTATCCATTTGCAGAGAATAACAAATTAAATGCCAGACGCATTTACGGATTTGAAAAGGATAACAAAATCCCATATCCTTGCAGAGAATGTTCCAATCCGTATTGATGTCCCTATTGGATAATCTTCTAGTGTCATAGCTAATGAGTCAAAAGCACACCTAAAACGTGGCAGACCATTAGGTTCCAAAGATCAAAATTCTAGAAAAAGGAAAACAAGTGATCAAGATGACACTAAGAAAGAATCTCATGAAGAAATCCACGATTTAATAAATTCTAAGATTCATGAGGAATCCACGGAGCCCGAGACTCAAGACAATAAGGAACTATCAATAAATCCAATTGATATTGAGATAAATTTGAATCGAATGAATATAGTGGTGGATTATGTCTTTGCATATAATGTTGTATCTAGCATTATGCAAGAAAGTGAGGATCTTGAATCTCAATTTGTTGGAGAATGTCGACAAAGACTTGATTGGCCAAAATGGCAAGAAGCAATCCAATCAGAGTTGAATTTACTTGCAAAACGTGAAGTTTTTGGGCATGTAGTCCAAACACCTAATGGTGTTAAGCATGTTGGCTATAAATGGGTTTGTATACACAATAGGAATTAGAAAAATGAGGTACAAAGATACAAGGCACGCCTTGTTGCACAAAGATTTTTACAAAGGCCTAGTGTCGATTATGAAGAGATATATTCACCCGTTATGGATGCTATAATGTTCCGTTATTTCATTAGTTTTGTTGTCCATGAAAAGCTTGACATGCATTTAATAGATGTGATTACCGCCTACCTTTATGGCTCACTTGATAATGAGATATACATAAAATTTTTTGTGGGATTTAAAATGCCTAACGCAAACAATTCAAAGTCCCGAGAAATATTTTCAATCAAATTGCAAAGATCTTTGTATGGTCTAAAGCAATCAGGACGAATGTGGTATAGTTGTCTTAGTGAGTATTTATTAAAGGAAGGTTATACAAATGATGCCATTTGTCCATGTGTTTTTATAAAGAAAACAACATTGGAATTTATTGTACTTGCCGTATATGTTGATGACATAAACCTTATTAGAACTCCTATAGAACTCCAAAAGTCAATTGATTATTTAAAGAAGGAATTCGAGATGAAAGATATCGGAAAGATAAAATTATGTCTTGGTTTGCAAATTGAATATTTGATAAACGGAATTTTTGTTCATCAATCTACCTACGTAGAAAAGGTATTGAAACAGTTTTACATGGATGGAGCACATCCATTAAGTACTCCGATGGTTGTTCGATCACTTGATGAGAATAAGGATCCATTCCGACCTCAAGAAAAGAATGAAAAGTTACTTGGTCCTGAAGTACCATATCTTAGTGCAATTGGTGCACTAATGTATCTTACAAATACTACAAGGCCTGACATAACTTTTTCAGTTAATGTCTTAGCAAGATATAGCTCTGCTCCTACAAGGAGATATTGGAATGGAATCAAACACATATTGCGGTATCTAAAAGGGACTACCGATATGGGCTTATATTATGGCAACAATTGCAGTCCCGACCTTGTTGGTTATGCCGATGCTGGGTATTTGTCTGACCCACACAACGCTTGGTCTCAAACAGGTTATGTGTTTACCTGTGGAGGCACTGCCATATCTTGACGATCGACTAAGCAATCAATTGTGGCTACTTCATCTAAGCATGCTGAGATAATTGCTATTCATGAAGCAAGTTGAGAATGTGTGTGGTTGAGGTCTATAATACATCTTATTCGAGAGAAATGTGGTTTGAAGTGTGATAAACTACCCACAATTTTATATAAAGACAATGCAGCATGCATAGCCCAATTGAAGGGAGGATTCATAAAAGGAGATAGGACAAAGCACATTTCACCAAAGTTATTTTTCACACATGATTTTCAAAGAATGGTGATATCAATGTGAAACAGATTCGTTCAAGTGATAATATGGCTTATTTGTTCACAAAATCTCTACCAACGTCAACCTTCAAGAAGCTAGTGTACAAGATCGGGATGCGAAGACTCAAGGATGTGAATTGATGCTCTCATCAGGGGGAGTTAATGTGTGTTGCACTCTTTTTTCCTTACAGGGTTTTGTCCCACTGGATTTTCCTTGCAAGGTTTTTAACGAGGCAACCAAAATGCGTATTATTAGATATGTGTACTCTTTTTTCCTTTTCTAGAAAGTGCTATAAATAGAATTTTATTTATGGTGAATGTCTATATTTAGAGAGATTCTAGGGTTTATTACTTGGTGGTTAAGTCACCCTCTCTCTATAAATAGAGGGTTCTATTCCATTGTAATTCATTCCAAAATTCAATAAGAATTCCTTGTCTCCTTTCTCCGCAATATTGCTCTTGTTCTTTTATTGTTTCGTAACAATATTAGGTTTATTGGCAATTGGTAAACTGGACCCATACCAAAGTTACATTAGGTCATTAAGAGAAAATTAATAAATTCTCAGATATTGACACAAAGTATATTAGTATATTGCCTAATAAAGACCAGTATCTTAGGAAAAATATAGATAGGCAATAAAAAGAATGAAACTATATTCTATAAACAGTGTGAAAACATTTATCATTTTCCTTTTGAATCGATTTTCTTACTGAAATTAACCAATATTGTATTTTCACAGGATCTTATATTAATTTGCATTCAATTCTACCAATTCTTACTATAAATTATGTTGATAGTAAACAGTTATCTTGTTGAATTACAGTGTTAGCAGCTAGAGAAAATATGGGGAGTCCGTTCATGTCAAAGATGATTTTCCTATTTACTTTATTTCTTATATCAACTGGTTTGTTTTTCTTGCCCTTCTTCATTATTCTTTCATTTAATCTTTTGTTTCAATTCTTTTAATTTAGTTATTTCAGATACAGAATACAGTGACACTGAGTCCACATATAGTTCTAAATGCAACCGCTAGATTATCATTGGAGGCGGATTTAGTATTTAAAATTTAAAGGTTCTGGAGACTCTTAACCTGTATCTCAATTATATTACTGGATTTGTAATTTATTATGTATATATATTTAGTGAATTTCTCTGTATAGGGTTTGGACAAAATTATTGATTTCTGCCAAACCCCGCCATAAGTGTGCACCTGGCCTTGATTATAACCTAAGTTGCTCGGACTCGGATGCGGATATCCGATAAGGGAACAGATCCGAGTATCGGATTCGGCAAAATCTAAATTTTAAGATTCGTGGGTGCGGATCCGGATATGGATACAGGTGCAGGGATTCGGCTAATAAAAAATAGAGCTATCATATAGTTGTAGAGATATTCTGTGAAAAACTTACATGAATATTATAGAATTCAATCTTTCATTCTCGAAGATGGTTATTATTCTTTCATTCTCCTAAATTTGTTTTATTTTTGATTTTGAGAAATCAAAATCTCATTTTTTTCTTCCAAATTTGTCGATGGACTCCGGTCAAAGTGTCCGAAATTAGTTGATCATATCCGGGATGTATCCCGCTCCCGTCCCGATCTCGTATTGGGCTTAGATTATAACTACATTATTCAATTAATCAACCAATTAAAGCTTGGTTGATCTGTCGGAGTTGTCTTTTATATTAATCATTTATATTCATTTCGCTCCACCTACCGAAACAAAAGAAAAATCAGATTAGCAGATAATTCATAATGGATCTGGTCGCTAGACCCTAGACCTATCGGCCTTTTTGTTGTCGGGTTTTTAACCCACTCGATCGGCCCTTGTGTTCGCTTCGTGCGGGTCCTTTCTTTTCAATATAAACTATATTACAAATGCCAAAATAATTACTAGTACTATATTTTGGCTAGGCCAAGAGCTATTTACCTACTACATACTACTGCTTTATTCCTACCATCACCTTTCCTTGTCTATTAGTAATATATTTGACTAAAATTATTTATTTCGTGCTGTAAAATAAAATTTGCTGATTTATATATTGAAATTGAAAAAATATAAATATTTTATTTTGAACTCTTGAAAATGCAGATTCAATATCGAAGGCAGCATTTATAAGGTGCTCGAACAAATCAGACTGTGCGAACATTATCGTGTCCTCCAGATGATTTGTTCTATTGCCTGAATCACAGATGCGTTTGCATGCCCACTCACAACTCTAATAATATTGCTGATCACGAACATAGCGTAACCAAAAAATTCGCGAGACGTATGATGACAGAAAATGGTGATATTTTTGCTGATCTTCATGAAATTTCATGATTCTATGAATAGGATTAATATGAGAATTTATATATCTTTAAGGATGTCAATTTGATTTATTATTACATCCTTAGTATTTTACATGTAATAGTCTGATTTCAATAAAGATATTTTGCGAGTCTTTCAAGGAAGGAACAAAAATATTATAGTCTATTTATGTTTTCTGTTATGTTTATGGTCCTTGCTTGCACGTGGTTTTTGATGTAACCAATAATAGCAATTCTAATAATCACCCCTGTAATTCTCCTACTTAACTTTTATATATATATATATATATATATACATATATATTATCAATATCCTTCTTTATCATTTAACGATTTTATATACTTGTGGAAAAGAATAATTATTTACTATTTGCTTAGTCTATTTTATTATTTTTAATTTGGTACCGGGGGTACCGTTGCCCTTTTCCAAGAGAGAAATTTAAAAATATCAGATTTATAACTGGTCGTTCAAAAATAACCCAGTTTCAAAAGTAATCGAAATTTGGCCACTTTTCATGTAAAGATAAATCTGAGCGAAAACCCTGTTCAAAATCTGAAAAATACGCCAGTATAATATACTCGAGTTCCAGCATAAGTATGCTTGAACTCCAGCATATTATACTGGAGTTCCAGGATAAGTATGCTGGAACTCCAGCATAATATGATGGAGTTCCAACATAAGTACACTAGAACTCCAGCATAATATACTGGAGTTCCAGCAAGTATTATTGTCCAGTATAATATACTGGAGTTTGGAGCACCGGTGCTCCAGTCTCCAATATATTATACTGGAGTCAGCAAAGTATATCGGTCCAGCATAATATGCTAGAGTTCATACACAGGTGCACCGAATTCTAGTATATTATGTTGGGCCGATCTCTATTGCAGCAAAATAGTTACTATTTTTCATTGACTTCGTAAACGTTGGCTATTTTTGAATGATCATTCCGAAAACTGGCTATATCGTGCTATTTTTACCTTTTCCAAACATATTTTTGGAATATAGTTGTTTATTTAGTGGGTAGCCACTTTCTTTTTACATTATGTAAATTGTATTTTTTTAAACCATTCTTGTGGTACTAGACAAGGAAATGCTAGTTCGTAGAAATACTTCGGTTGTTTGCATTCAAAAGTTATCAAATACTTTCCGAGCAAATCAATCAAAATATATCAAGGGTAAATTATAGCTAATCATAATTAATCACTGAATTAGAAGACAAATTTGAGATATATGAACAATCAATTGGAGAATGATATAAACGGGGTTTTATTCATCATAATAGCTTGACCTGCCTCTCCTTCAAGAGGTTCAGGATCTTACAATAGTCTTGTTTATCGCCCCATTTATGGAGCATATTCCTCCATTTCTATGTATTTAGAGTTGTGTAGAAGAAGAAGCCCCCCTTGAAGGTTCTCTTTCTTGGTATTTATAGCTTCAAGCTCTGTGAACTGGTCACGAGTTGTCGTAGTTTAGTCGAGGAAACGTCCTCTTGTCGCGAAAGGGCCGTGACCCCCTTGTTCGCCTTAAGAACAACTGTCATGAGTTAAAAGTCAGTTGCATTGACCATTCATTATAAGTTGGTTACGATGGGGCTGGCCCTGAGACTGCCGTATGGTCAGATTTTTACCAATACAGTTAGTCCCTCCGTTCGTGGGGATCGTGCCTGTGCGACCTCGGCGGACGAATAGTGTGGCGTAATTAGGAGGAGTCGGACTCACCTGTCATTTATTAATGGCTTTAAAAATTCCAAGATGACCCGGGGGCGCCTTTTCGGTGTTTACGTACCGTTGTGATGGTTTTGGAACTGAAACGTCGTTTGGTAAGTGAAGCGCTATTTCGCGCAGTTGTTTATAATGGCGCATGTTTCCATGAAACCAAGTCATTTCGTGCCCGATCATGTATTAATGATGACTATTGGGTTTCGTGATGGCAAAGTATGCTTCTTACAAACAGAGAGGATTTGTCTTTTGCCTTTTGCACACTCATCGTTCTTTCGAGAGAAATCCTGAGAAACCTTTCCTTCTGCTAAATCGCATTTTTCTCTCCCCTTTTAATCGCTATCATCATTGATCTCCTCGTTTCTCCCATAAAAGCTCTTCTTTTTCTCGTTCGTGAGTCAATTATGGCAGAAACTTCTTCTCGTGGTAATCTTCCGGCTAATTCTCCGGTGGTTGAAAATCCCGCTAGGTCAACCAAAGGTTTAGAGCTGATGGAATGTGAAGAAGTTCCTTCAATCGATGAAGTTCTTCCTCGTCTGGGAAATCCGGTGGTGGATTTTGGCGCACAGGGCGGTGTGGAGCAGGTGGACATTGCTTTTCTAATGGGGGAAGTGGGGATAGCAAAGATGCGGGAGCAGTGGGGCATTCCACGCTACGTCGAGATCGCGTTTGCGAAGACCGAGGATAGGGTTCAAATCGACCGTCGAGGGTATTGCTCGTTCTATGCTTACACCTTCCTAGTGGGGTACACACTCCCGCTCCCAATGCTGGTGGTCGACTTCTGCCGTTATTATGAGGTGTGTCCGGCCCAACTTTCTCCTTACCTCTATAAACTATTTCTCATGTTTATCAAGTATGCGGAGCTAGCCGGTAGGGAGGTCACTCTGAGGCATGTGCTTAGCCTCTTGGCACCTCAAAAGATCCGTGGCACCATGATTCATGCACACCCTCGAGGGTCGAGGGGCTTGGTGGTTGGGATGGACGACAGGACCAACCGTCGTTTCTTAGAAATTTTTTTCTATATTCGGACAAAGCACCTTGTGGCGGACCAAGCAGGTTCCCAGAAGTTTGGAACTTTGCACCTAAGTCCTCGTTCGCGACTGGAAAAATGCTCTGTTTCGACCTTATTTACGTCTTGTGTTTGTAGTTATTGATTTACTTTAATGTTTTGTAACTAAAAAGCTTTCGCCACCTCCTTTGGAGGGGATCCGGGAATGGGTCGAGGCTGTGCTTCCTCATACTGTGGGGATTCGCACGTGGTCGACTTTTTTGGAGAGACATGGACGTAGGTCCCTGACAGGTCAAATAGCGGCCCTACTTCATTTTTATTTTGTCTTATTTTAACTTTATTGAACGTTTGTTTGTTGTGGTTAGGGAGAACTGGCCGCGTCAGAGCTCCTCAGTTAGCTTTCCATCGACTGGATGCGTCTGCTCGACTTACTGCAGCGCCTGCCCCTCGTCCGGTATCGAGGGAAGCATTGGTTGAATCATCAGTGGTCGCCTCTCCGACACGGTCCGTGTCTCAGGACGTGGGGCCATCTGGGGCCACCCGCCCTCGAACTGACTCACCACCAACCGGAGAGGAAGAAGGGCCATAAAAAAGGCGGAGGGTAGCATTTTTGGTGGCCCCTCCAACGGTGATCAACTTGGATTCTCCACCAACGGAGTCAGAGGGAGAAAATTTTGTGGCGCCTGCCGTTGGGAGGGGGAAGTTAGTTGAAGTTGCCCCCGTCAGTTCAAGCCAAGAGAATGTTGCTGTTTTAGAGACCCGGTCGGAAGTTCCCGCTGCTGAGGCGGAAGGTCAATCTCTAGAGGTTGTCGTTGTGACCTCGAACGCACCTTCGTCGACCACAGCGGGTGATTCTGGACCATCGACAGCAGAGAAGGGAAAGAATGTGGTGTACGAGGATGAGTCTGAGTCTGATTTGGACCCCGACGACATCCGTATGTTTGAGGGGGGCTTTACCAACTCTGCGGTTCGCGCAGGGGGGCCGGCACGTTTTATTGAAGTTTCTTCAGATTTGAACCTACTGACCCAAGGATGTAGCTTGGTGTCATAATTTGAGTTGTTATGTTTGGAGGCCGAGAACGCGTCCCTGAGGAGCGTTTCTGATGTTGAGGTGATGAATGAAGTGGACGTGATGGGCCTGAGAGTACGTAGCACGACTCCAGCTGTTTCTTCATTGTCTTAGCCTAGGCTTTAATTTCAATTGTTCTCTTTGTTTTGCAGACTTACTTGCTGGAGGTAGAGAACATTCGTAGAGCCAATGTCCATTCGAGGATCTTCCTGCAGATGCTGGGAAAATATCGCCGTTATCGTGATAGGTGCCGAGAGCTGCAGGGGCGATTGAGGAACAATCCTTGTAACCAAGCTCTGGGCGAGGAGCTGGAAAAACGGAATCGAGAGCTGCTCCAGGCGCTTGGTAGCAAAAGTGAGCTTGAGGAGCAAATTCGTATGAAGGATGAGGAGCTCGGGGTGGGAAAGGGGATTGCCGCTGTGTGCGCGCACCTGCGGGATAAGTTGAGGGAGATGGAATTGGAGGCGGAGCAGAACGGGGTTAAGGCGGCGGAGATGGCCGTGGAGTGGAGCGGGAAGTTGGCGAAGATGGAGGGCGAGATTGTTGCCTTGAAACTTTGGGAGAAGGATGCCTCGACGAGGGTCAGGGCGTTAGAGGAGGCGATCCGCGTTCATGAGGCTGAACAAGAAACGGAGAGGACTATTGCGGCCCTTAGGGAAGAGGGGCTCGAGGAGCGAATTAGTGTCTTTGACCGGGAGGCCCAATTTCTGTCGGATTGGATTGCGGTCTTGGAGGAGGAGAACCAGCGACTGCAAGACCAAGTTGGGTCATCACACGCTGCGTTCCGAACCAAGCTCATGAACTTTGGGTCTATGCTGAAGCTCAACGTGATATCTTCAAGAACTTGTAGGAGGCAGGTACTGTGACCGAGGCTGCTTTCGAGGTGGCACGTCAGAAGGCTCGTGAGGCCCGTGCTGATTGCGGTTATGATGTAGCGACGTCCGAGGCTAACGATGGTACGAGGGGTGGCGAGGATGGCGCCGAGTGAAAGAATTTGTTCTTGGTTTTTTTGTTCCGTTCGCCGATTGGCGTTCGTACATTGTTGTTTTTCTTTGTTTTTTTTTTATGTCGACCGGCCCTGGCAGGGTGTAAGCGGGGATGACCCGTATTCTCAACTTTGTGGATAAATGAATTTTCTTTTTCGTCGTTTGTCTTGCGCCTATTTCGTACCTTTTTTTTTTTTGCATACTTGGAGTATCGACTTTTTGAGTTCGACGGGGGTTGGTGTATCAGCCCTTAACTGATGACGGTTCTTATCCTTCCTCCCGATATGAGCGAGGTGGAATTGTCGTCTTATGGCGAGGAAGCTTGACCCTAGTCCCGGTTCGAGCGAGGTCGAACTTATTTCGATGGCGAAGGCACTTAGCCTTAGTCCCAATTCGACTGAGGTCGAACTTACTTTGATGGCGAAGGCACTTAGCCTTAGTCCCAGTTCGACTGAGGTCGAACTTACTTTGATGCCAAAGGCACTTAGCCTTAGTCCCAGTTCGACTGAGGTCGAACTTACTTTGATGCCAAAGGCACTTAGCCTTAGTCCCAGTTCGACTGAGGTCGAACTTACTTTGATGCCAAAGGCACTTAGCCTTAGTCCCAGTTCGACTGAGGTCGAACTTACTTTGATGCCAAAGGCACTTAGCCTTAGTCCCAGTTCGACTGAGGTCGAACTTACTTTGATGCCAAAGGCACTTAGCCTTAGTCCCAGTTCGACTGAGGTCGAACTTACTTTGATGCCAAAGGCACTTAGCCTTAGTCCCAGTTCGACTGAGGTCGAACTTACTTTGATGCCAAAGGCACTTAGCCTTAGTCCCAGTTCGACTGAGGTCGAACTTACTTTGATGCCAAAGGCACTTAGCCTTAGTCCCAGTTCGACTGAGGTCGAACTTACTTTGATGCCAAAGGCACTTAGCCTTAGTCCCAGTTCGACTGAGGTCGAACTTACTTTGATGCCAAAGGCACTTAGCCTTAGTCCCAGTTCGACTGAGGTCGAACTTACTTTGATGCCAAAGGCACTTAGCCTTAGTCCCAGTTCGACTGAGGTCGAACTTACTTTGATGCCAAAGGCACTTAGCCTTAGTCCCAGTTCGACTGAGGTCGAACTTACTTTGATGCCAAAGGCACTTAGCCTTAGTCCCAGTTCGACTGAGGTCGAACTTACTTTGATGCCAAAGGCACTTAGCCTTAGTCCCAGTTCGACTGAGGTCGAACTTACTTTGATGCCAAAGGCACTTAGCCTTAGTCCCAGTTCGACTGAGGTCGAACTTACTTTGATGCCAAAGGCACTTAGCCTTAGTCCCAGTTCGACTGAGGTCGAACTTACTTTGATGCCAAAGGCACTTAGCCTTAGTCCCAGTTCGACTGAGGTCGAACTTACTTTGATGCCAAAGGCACTTAGCCTTAGTCCCAGTTCGACTGAGGTCGAACTTACTTTGATGCCAAAGGCACTTAGCCTTAGTCCCAGTTCGACTGAGGTCGAACTTACTTTGATGCCAAAGGCACTTAGCCTTAGTCCCAGTTCGACTGAGGTCGAACTTACTTTGATGCCAAAGGCACTTAGCCTTAGTCCCAGTTCGACTGAGGTCGAACTTACTTTGATGCCAAAGGCACTTAGCCTTAGTCCCAGTTCGACTGAGGTCGAACTTACTTTGATGCCAAAGGCACTTAGCCTTAGTCCCAGTTCGACTGAGGTCGAACTTACTTTGATGCCAAAGGCACTTAGCCTTAGTCCCAGTTCGACTGAGGTCGAACTTACTTTGATGCCAAAGGCACTTAGCCTTAGTCCCAGTTCGACTGAGGTCGAACTTACTTTGATGCCAAAGGCACTTAGCCTTAGTCCCAGTTCGACTGAGGTCGAACTTACTTTGATGCCAAAGGCACTTAGCCTTAGTCCCAGTTCGACTGAGGTCGAACTTACTTTGATGCCAAAGGCACTTAGCCTTAGTCCCAGTTCGACTGAGGTCGAACTTACTTTGATGCCAAAGGCACTTAGCCTTAGTCCCAGTTCGACTGAGGTCGAACTTACTTTGATGCCAAAGGCACTTAGCCTTAGTCCCAGTTCGACTGAGGTCGAACTTACTTTGATGCCAAAGGCACTTAGCCTTAGTCCCAGTTCGACTGAGGTCGAACTTACTTTGATGCCAAAGGCACTTAGCCTTAGTCCCAGTTCGACTGAGGTCGAACTTACTTTGATGCCAAAGGCACTTAGCCTTAGTCCCAGTTCGACTGAGGTCGAACTTACTTTGATGCCAAAGGCACTTAGCCTTAGTCCCAGTTCGACTGAGGTCGAACTTACTTTGATGCCAAAGGCACTTAGCCTTAGTCCCAGTTCGACTGAGGTCGAACTTACTTTGATGCCAAAGGCACTTAGCCTTAGTCCCAGTTCGACTGAGGTCGAACTTACTTTGATGCCAAAGGCACTTAGCCTTAGTCCCAGTTCGACTGAGGTCGAACTTACTTTGATGCCAAAGGCACTTAGCCTTAGTCCCAGTTCGACTGAGGTCGAACTTACTTTGATGCCAAAGGCACTTAGCCTTAGTCCCAGTTCGACTGAGGTCGAACTTACTTTGATGCCAAAGGCACTTAGCCTTAGTCCCAGTTCGACTGAGGTCGAACTTACTTTGATGCCAAAGGCACTTAGCCTTAGTCCCAGTTCGACTGAGGTCGAACTTACTTTGATGCCAAAGGCACTTAGCCTTAGTCCCAGTTCGACTGAGGTCGAACTTACTTTGATGCCAAAGGCACTTAGCCTTAGTCCCAGTTCGACTGAGGTCGAACTTACTTTGATGCCAAAGGCACTTAGCCTTAGTCCCAGTTCGACTGAGGTCGAACTTACTTTGATGCCAAAGGCACTTAGCCTTAGTCCCAGTTCGACTGAGGTCGAACTTACTTTGATGCCAAAGGCACTTAGCCTTAGTCCCAGTTCGACTGAGGTCGAACTTACTTTGATGCCAAAGGCACTTAGCCTTAGTCCCAGTTCGACTGAGGTCGAACTTACTTTGATGCCAAAGGCACTTAGCCTTAGTCCCAGTTCGACTGAGGTCGAACTTACTTTGATGCCAAAGGCACTTAGCCTTAGTCCCAGTTCGACTGAGGTCGAACTTACTTTGATGCCAAAGGCACTTAGCCTTAGTCCCAGTTCGACTGAGGTCGAACTTACTTTGATGCCAAAGGCACTTAGCCTTAGTCCCAGTTCGACTGAGGTCGAACTTACTTTGATGCCAAAGGCACTTAGCCTTAGTCCCAGTTCGACTGAGGTCGAACTTACTTTGATGCCAAAGGCACTTAGCCTTAGTCCCAGTTCGACTGAGGTCGAACTTACTTTGATGCCAAAGGCACTTAGCCTTAGTCCCAGTTCGACTGAGGTCGAACTTACTTTGATGCCAAAGGCACTTAGCCTTAGTCCCAGTTCGACTGAGGTCGAACTTACTTTGATGCCAAAGGCACTTAGCCTTAGTCCCAGTTCGACTGAGGTCGAACTTACTTTGATGCCAAAGGCACTTAGCCTTAGTCCCAGTTCGACTGAGGTCGAACTTACTTTGATGCCAAAGGCACTTAGCCTTAGTCCCAGTTCGACTGAGGTCGAACTTACTTTGATGCCAAAGGCACTTAGCCTTAGTCCCAGTTCGACTGAGGTCGAACTTACTTTGATGCCAAAGGCACTTAGCCTTAGTCCCAGTTCGACTGAGGTCGAACTTACTTTGATGCCAAAGGCACTTAGCCTTAGTCCCAGTTCGACTGAGGTCGAACTTACTTTGATGCCAAAGGCACTTAGCCTTAGTCCCAGTTCGACTGAGGTCGAACTTACTTTGATGGCGAAGGCACTTAGCCTTATTCTTAATTCGAGTGAGATCGAACTTACTTTGGTGACGAAGGCACTTAGCCTTATTCTCAGTTCAAGCGAGGTCGAACTTATTTCGATGGAGAAGTTTCTGGGTGATTTTCGATCCCTGGCTTGAAACATCCCTGTGCCGGTTTCCGGCCTTGCACCGCATTAGGGGTGAGGGAAATACTTCACCCTTCTGTCCTGAGGGAGAAGGGGGCTTCTTCTTCTCGTTTGGCCTTTTCAAGATTAACTCAGCAAAGGATCTTAGTTTCCTTTGATGCATTCGAGTATTCTGTGCTCGATGTGCTTCCTTTGGCTTATTCGAGTTGGATTGCTTTCTTTTTGGACGTTTCTTTGGCTTCGATCCAGGAAGAAACTATGTGATTTCGCTAGGAAATCCCCACAGGCGGCGCCAAATTGTTTGCATTCAAAAGTTATCAAATACTTTCCGAGCATATCAATCAAAATGTATCAAGGGTAAATCATAGCTAATCATAATTAATCACTAAATCAGAAGACAAATTTGATATATATGAACAATCATTTGGAGAATGATATAAACGGGGTTTTATTCATCATAGTAGCTTGACCTGCCTCTCCTTGAAGAGGTTCGAGATCTTACAATAGTCTTGTTTATCGCCCCATTTATGGAGCATATTCCTCCATTTCTATGTATTCAGAGTTGTGTAGAAGAAGAAGCCCCCCTTGAAGATTCTCTTTCTTGGTATTTNAAGGCACTTAGCCTTAGTCCCAGTTCGACTGAGGTCGAACTTACTTTGATGGCAAAGGCACTTAGCCTTAGTCCCAGTTCGACTGCGGTCGAACTTACTTTGACGGCGAAGGCACTTAGCCTTATTCTTAGTTCGAGCGAGGTCGAACTTACTTTGATGGCGAAGGCACTTAGCCGTATTCTCAGTTCGAGCGAGGTCGAACTTATTTTGATGGTGAAGGCACTTAGCCTTATTCTTAGTTCGAGCGAGGTCCAACTTACTTTGATGGCGAAGGCACTTAGCCGTATTCTCAGTTCGAGCGAGGTCGAACTTATTTTGATGCCGAAGGCACTTAGACTTAGTCCCAGTTCAACTGAGGTCGAACTTACTTTGATGGCGAAGGCACTTAGCCTTATTCTCAGTTCGAGCGAGGTCGAATTTATTTTGATGGCGAAGGCACTTAGCCTTATTCTCAGTTCGATCGAGGTCGAATTTATTTTGATGGCGAAGACACTTAGCCTTATTCTTAGCTCGAGCGAGATCGAACTTACTTTGATGGTGAAGGCACTTAGCCTTATTCTCAGTTCGAGCGAGGTCGAACTTATTTTGATGGTGAAGGCACTTAGACTTAGTCCCAGTTCGACTGATTTTGATGGCGAAGGCACTTAGCCTTAGTCCCAATTCGACTAAGGTCGAACTTACTTTAATGGCGAAGGCACTTAGCCTTAGTCCCAGTTCGACTGAGGTCGAACTTACTTTGATGGCGAAGGCACTTAGCCTTATTCTTAATTCGAGTGAGATCGAACTTACTTTGGTGACGAAGGCACTTAGCCTTATTCTCAGTTCAAGCGAGGTCGAACTTATTTCGATGGAGAAGTTTCTGGGTGATTTTCGATCCCTGGCTTGAAACATCCCTGTGCCGGTTTCCGGCCTTGCACCGCATTAGGGGTGAGGGAAAT
>MU717693.1:44625-55755 GCA_026770625.1 Nicotiana glauca
AGGATCTTAGTTTCCTTTGATGCATTCGAGTATTCTGTGCTCGATGTGCTTCCTTTGGCTTATTCGAGTTGGATTGCTTTCTTTTTGGACGTTTCTTTGGCTTCGATCCAGGAAGAAACTATGTGATTTCGCTAGGAAATCCCCACAGGCGGCGCCAAATTGTTTGCATTCAAAAGTTATCAAATACTTTCCGAGCATATCAATCAAAATGTATCAAGGGTAAATCATAGCTAATCATAATTAATCACTAAATCAGAAGACAAATTTGATATATATGAACAATCATTTGGAGAATGATATAAACGGGGTTTTATTCATCATAGTAGCTTGACCTGCCTCTCCTTGAAGAGGTTCGAGATCTTACAATAGTCTTGTTTATCGCCCCATTTATGGAGCATATTCCTCCATTTCTATGTATTCAGAGTTGTGTAGAAGAAGAAGCCCCCCTTGAAGATTCTCTTTCTTGGTATTTATAGCTTCAAGCTCTGTGAACTGGTCACGAGTTGTCGTAGTTTAGTCGAGGAAATGTCCTCTTGCCGCGAAAGGGCAGTGACCCCCTTGTTCGCCTTAAGAACAACTATCATGAGTTAAAAGTCAGTTGCATTGACCATTCGTTATAAGTTGGTTAGGATGGGGCTGACCCTGAAACTGTCGTATGGTCAGATTTTTACCAATACATCGGTAATGCATGAAATCTAATTACATCTCCTATTTATAATTTTCAATATTATGAATTTGCCTTTTTATTTTAGCAGGTTTATTTTGCTCAGCCTGAGTAATTTGATTAAAATTGAGAGGTATCATGTGCATTCTTGGATCTTCGGGCCCGCAACTTCTGAACTTAGAAATGCTAGCCCACTTCATGAATCTGATTAGGAAATTTTACTTCCTATGCAAATTATTACACCCTATTTATTATAAATTAAAACAAATTCAAAATATTATAACTTATAGTAGCTATTATTTTTTTAATAGCAAAATAAATATTTATTTTATACCCTACCTTTAAGGCAGTGAAATTCTCCAATTGTGTTCTTTCTCTCGCGCTTCCTTCCCTATCTTTCAGCAAGATTCTCAATCCTCTCTCTTCTCCCTCAAGTATGACCATAGTCATAAACCTCCAACTTTGGCTGAAGACACGAATACATACCAAACTCTGCCTCTTGAGAAAAAGAATAAGTAATACATACTGGTACTTATAGTGAAAGCAGAAGGAGAGAAAGACGAAGAAGCAACAACAGAAAAAGATGGAAAATCAAGCAAATGTCACTCTCGATCCACAAAGAGAAGCAACATTTTGTGAAATCACTTCTGCTTCCAAACTCGAAGCCCTTTTCTTCCTCGAAAGTAGAGCTGTTCAAAATCAAACCAAAACCGTTAACCAACCCGATATCTTATTGGTATCGGACTATCGGGTAAATGGATAGGGAATGGATTGAAATTTTATAATAAAAGCCTTAACGGTTTAGGGGCGGCCAATTACTCAATTTTCTTAGCAGGTAAACAATTAACCTTTTAAGAATTTTTATATTTACACTTTTACCCCAATATATATAAAGTACCATTGTTTATCTGTCTTTCGCTCCCATTGTTGTTTGTATATTAATATATCTTTTTCCAACTTCTTGATTCAATTATAGGTGGCTGCCTAAATTTTATATGAATATTGATTTTCCCACTTGTTGTACCTTTGTCTATTTGCATGTTACATAATCAACTTATTGCTTCTAGCTAACGGTCTGTTTGAATCATTGTTCTTCGTCGTTTTATATTGTATCGTATTGTACTGTATCGTATTGTACCGTATCATTTTATGAATACAATATTTGAATAGATTGTATTGTTTGTCATTGTTAAATAATATTTTGTTGTTTGGTTTGATTGTATCGTACTGTACTGTAACTGATAAGTTTATTAAAATACCCTCAATTATTTAAATATTAAATTTATAAAAAATTAGGCATAAAATAATTTTTAAAAATAAAACAGAAGAAGGCAAAACACATTAAGAAAGCAGAACAAAAGAAGGCAAAACAAAAGAGTACAATGAATTAAAATTGAGTTAAAAGCAAATTAGGAGAAAAAGTAAAATAGAAGGCGGCAAAATACATTTAACGTTGGCGGCAGAAGTACTGAAAAAAAACAAAGTAGGTTAGAAGTTGGAGATTTGGAGTTAAAATATATAAAAAAAAAGATAAAGGGTAAAATAGAATTGTGGAGTAATAAGTTAGGACATAATTGGAAAGAAAAATAGGAAATAATCCACCGTACCAAATCAGTTGTTTCAAAAAAGGGGACTTTTTATTGTTCCGGAACAATGGATTTAACAATACAATACAACTAATTTTAATGAAACAATCAAAAAAAATATTATTTTGGATAACAATACAATACGATACAACGAGGAACAACCATCCAAATAAGCTATAAGTTAAACGTCAGAGCTTTGAGGGCGAAGGCCGAAGATTTTGCTTTTTGATTGATTATGAATGAATGTCCTTTTGAATGAAAGTTTGACTGATTACTGAATGAATGTCCTTTTCTGGTTATACAAATTTGGTTAATATGTGTAATGACAGTATGTGTAGTCTCGGTATTGATTGAATGATTTTTCAAAAAAAAGATTATTTAATTTAGCGGATAACTGCCCGATAACCGCCAGATAATTATTAATCTGATACCAATTCGCACGTTGTCTTATTGGATGGCTAGCGGATTTCTATATTTATAATCCGATAACTGTTAAACCGAAACGTTAAGTCTAAGTATCCGTCTGATCCGCCCGATATGCACCCCTACACGAAAGCCACAACTTTGATATGGATTTCTCTGTCTCCACTTTCTTCTCTTCTTTGCTATTTAGTCACATACAATACTATAAATATATTATATTATGTACAATTGCACCTAAATATATTATATTTTATATAAATGCATTATTTTTTGCCAGTATTTATATATTTTAAAGGTCTATATTTTTTTAATACAACTGAATATCACTGTGTTTTGTGATTTTTTTATCGTTGGAATACAACCGAATTAGATACTGTAAATTGAATACAAAGTATAATACCGAATAATGAATATTTATGAATTGAATACAATGTATATAGTGAAATTGAATAAAATGGTATACACCCTATTTCTTGATTACCTTGTTGTATTTATAAATACAGTCACACGAATACATGAAATATAATACAGTAGCAGCAAAATTTAATTTTGTTGAGTTAAATAAGAAGTGATACACGCTAATTGATCCTCTTTCTGTTATTAAAATATAACAGAAATCTTGGATACGCAAGAAATCTAAGTCATGGATACGCAAGAAATCTTGGATTTAAAATATGCAAGAAAATCGAGAAGAGTTTATGAATTTTAAGCCTTTATTACAAAAAAAATAGTGGTGTTCCCTTTAGTGTCTATACTAGCAAATGAGACAAAAGAAGAAGAAAAATTTGTCAATGGCTAGTGAGTAGAAAGGCAAGCACGGATGTCTCAAATAGAGAAGACAAGAAAATAAAGGGAACAAAGATATATTGGTAGTTATACTTAGTACTATATGCTTCCTCATCATTTCTGAGGTGACAAGGAAACCATTAAAATGGTTTTTTTTGAAAATTGAAACAACGAATGATTTGCATTATTGCATAAAACTTAGAAAAGATAGGGAAAGAAATGCCCTTTCTCCTTTTCGGCGCCATGGGTTTCTGACTCGAATCAATTATAGACATAAAATTGCATTAATTTTATATATATATATATATATATATATATATATATATATATATATATATTGATGGTCTCCATAGACTCTACTTACGACTAGTTTCACGTGAATCTTTTATGATTTGAGTACAAAGATTTGTTAGGATCAAAGACGGACTTAGGATTTTGAGTATATGAATTTTGGATTTTAAAAAAGGTAATTTATTGAAGATTGAATAAATTATCTTATACAATGCTATTAGATAAATTTTCAAATATAAATATAGAATTTGGTTTAAAGTCAGAATTCTGCCGAATCCATAAGCAGACATATAGCTCCACCCTTGGAAAATCCTTCGTGGAGCAGCATACCTTGATGGTCACTAATTATGCAATGAGTACAATAATAATAATTTATAGAGCCGTCAATATGTATTTGACCGATAATATCAATTCAATCGAGTCGATGCCTTTTTCTCAATTTATTTGAAGTGAGATGTTCTGGCCCAAACCCGATCAACCCTCAAGGTATGGGCAAGAAGCTCCACATTAAAAAGGAGAAAATAGCATGGACTAGCCAGTTTTTTAGACTGATAATTGAGAAATGATCAGTATTTGGAAAGTCATTAAAAAATAGTCACTATGTTTTTGCAACATAGAAAGTTCCAGCATAATATATTGGAGATTGGTGCTTCTGTGTATGAACTTCCAGCATATTATGCTGGAACTCTAGTATATTATGCTGAAATATTTTTTTGATTTTGAACAATGTTTTCGTTCAGATTTGTCTTTATATGAAAAATGGCAAAATATTAATTTTTTGTATAATAATTAATATATATATATATATATATTTTTTTTTCTGCTATTATTTTGAAAGCGATTATACAGTATCACTTTCTCCTAAATAATCTCAAATAGCTCTAACAATTGCACGCCAGGATTGTGCTGAGTGAACAGAATTGGTTACACCATCGTGAGAGTAGCTTATAATATGAGATACAAAAAGTTATATATGTATTAGTAGCTTGTGCTTCATTACTCTTAAACAGAGATTTAATACGCTTTCAACAAGCAGTTTAGGTTTTCATTATATTATTGTAACATGGAACTCAAACCTCTAAGTTTGAGCCCTGATTGTTTAGATCTACGGCGAAAAGTTTTGAGTAATTCTAACTACAATGTCACTAGAAACTCCAAATCAATATCACTTGTTCAGTTGTTTCTGCTTTCTACTATTATTATCATTAACTTGAGTTATTCCCTACCTCACCTGTCGAAGAAAAGAGCATTTTGGTGCACGAAAAACATTTCGTGTTCAGATAGGGTTCGGAAAACGCCAAAGAGATATGATACAGGCAGCCTGTTTTAGTACAAATAGCAATGATTGATTTCATAGTTCGAACCCGTAATCTGTAGATTAACAAAAATAAGTTTACCGTTAAAAAAACTTATATATGGAAGATTCTTTTCCAAATTGATATAGTATAATTTATGTTTATTAATCTCTCTCTCTATATATATATATTCAAAATCATCTTATATATATATATACACACACAAAATTTGAATTAAAAGATGATTTTGAATTATAGATAAAGTTCTAAAATTCAAATTTAAATTAAAAATAAAATTTATCTTTTTTTATCATGTTATCATACTTAATTTGGTTAATGATCGGATGCAACCATGTTAGGAACTTTTCTTATTTTTCTACTTATTTAAATACTACTTTGCCTAGGTAAAAAATCACTACTCCATATAACTATAAAACTCTTTCACATTTGAAACACTGTAGCTAGATTTGAATAAAATAATTTTTTAAAATAAATATTATATATATAGAGTACACGTCTATGTTTATCTAAATAACAAAAAGAGAGTTTACAATACCAAATAAAAGTTTACTTACACATATAATAAAGTAAATATACATGCGGGAGAAAGAAACATCACAAAACGAGTCAATATTAAAAAAAAAGTTATTTTTTTATTTCTTCTTGAAGAATATTTGTTTGAAAAGTCACTTTGCATAAATGGACATCAAACAAATAACAAAACTTTGTCTATACAATTGCTATCGTTAATTTGAATTTAACACATTCAAGGAATTGAAGGATATAAGCTGAGACCCCTTTATTAAGCCGTAATCAAGCCAATATTGCAAGGGTATAATATTTTTTTCGTTGAAGAATATAAGTTTAAAATAATTAGATAATGTGAAAGGTTTTTTTTTTCAAACTCAACAAGAGAGAAATTGGTTTCTAATTGATAGTTTCTATAGCGACTTTTAAGTGTAACAAAGATTATACATAAGAAAAAAAATGGTATGAAGTGAAATATTTTTTTTATATGTAAATAAATTATTTTGAAAGAACTCTTTACTTTTTTAATTCAAAGATAATAAAAAGATAAGATATTTTTGAACATTAGTAGAGAATTTTAAAATTATTATAATAGAAGTTATATCATGGATAAACTCCTAAAATCGAAATCTTATGGAATATTTACATAATATCTGGCCATATTTATTGTTTACTTTTTATAGCTAATATAAATATATTATATAACGATACATACGTTTATACACATATTATATATAAATTAAATATAAATTACATATTATTTAATTTTTTAATTTAAGTGATCGGGTGAGCACCTATTTAGGCTGATTAGATAAAACCAAAAGAAAAATATGAAATAATTGTAGGCATATAAAATTTACTTAAATTAAATCCATAAAATAATTTGGACTATATTTTAAATTCAAGATATATTGGTCTAAATAAATAGTATGGGCTAATATATAAATAAATTAATTATATAGGTCCAATATATATATAGATTAGATAAATGAGTCTTAATCTATTGGGCTAGCCGATTTAATTGGGCTAAAGTGATGAGCCCACTTGATTAAGCCCAAGATGACATCTTCCTAAATGCCCAGTTTGGCGCCCGTATCAAATGACGTGGCGCACCAAGTCAAGCGGAAGAGACAATAGGATACCATGCCACGTGTCAAAATGACAAGGCATGCCCAGTCACACTAAAAGACCAATGAAATAGCGCCATATGTGCAAGCGACATATTCTGGCCAATCAAATGCGGTCATGTCACACTTTAATTTGATTGGTCGGAAAGAGTTTGTTCTTATTGCAACTCCTCCCTTCCACAACGATAAATAGGGGTCTTCATAACTCAGAAAAAGGACCAGAACTTATAACAAGAAGCAAGAAAGAGCTCGTGGATCAAACGCTGTAAGTTCCTCCACAAGTTTCAAGCTTCAAGCAATCAAGTTCAAGCTCAAGAACGAAGAACAAATCAAGGTCAAGTTCAAGCAATCAAGCTAAAGCTCAAGAACGAAGTCAAATCAAATACAAGGCATTCAAGATCAAGGCTACTTGTTTTTGATAAAATTCGTGGAAACAATCAAAGTGTTCCCGACGGATAACCAAATTCAAATTCAAGATCAAGCTCGAAGGCCATTGAATTTATATTATTGAAAAGAAGAATAAGAGGAATCATAGAGATTGTAACACTAAAATATTCGAAATAAAATACTACGATTGTTGCGATATTTTCGGTATTGATTTTATTTTCTCGACGCAAATTTATTGTCTACAAATTCTGGCACGCCCAGTGGGACCATCTCTACCTCTCATCTCAACTTTTCAATCACCAAAGTCCGAGAACATTGAAATGGCTTCAAAGAAAATCAACTCCGATTCAACTTCCACCAAGGCTGCTAACTCCAGGTTCTATGCTGATGTGGAAAACATACTCGATGTTACCTTTCGAAGCTTCGGACCAGTTACGAGGAGAAAAGCAAGCTCTTTAGGACAACAAGCACCCCAAATATCATCCGCATCAACCCCTGTTTTCGTATCTTCATCTTCAAAAGGAGCAAGATCTTCCACAAACGCATCTGAAGAAGGAAGCGATGTTGCTGAAAAGATCAAAAAAACTCTTGCTCTCCTTGACCTCCCCGGATCCAAGCACTCTGTTGTGAAGGAAGATGATGATGCTTCAAGTGAAGGATCCTCCCCACTTACACCACATAGTTTTGAACCAATCAAGGATCAATTTGTGCGAAAATTCATGCTACTTTCCATCGTCCATGACAATCATGCAAGCCATGGTGACAAACACTTCATCTATGGAGAAGAAATTGGCAAACTTGATAGAAGCAATCGTTGGCTTGACCAAATGCATGCAAAATCAAGAGGCTAGAATTGACAAGCTAACAGACAGGGTGGGAATCTTGATGGAAGAACAATCTACTCATTCACCCGGAAAACTCCCAGAAGTCCAAGAGATTGATCCTCCCCCACAACAAGTTGCATCCACTAAGAAAATTCTAGCCCCTTCGGAAGAGATGATTCCAATCAATCAATCAACTAAAGGAGTTCATTGAAGGGACTATAAAAAACAAATATGAAGTCACTTCCAATTCATCCTTCACCTACGGAAAGCCATACACTTCAAGGATCGATATGTTGAAGATGCCTGCTGGCTATCAACCTCCAAAATTTCAACAGTTTGATTAAAAAGGCAATCCAAAGTAACATGTGGTGCACTTCGTTGAGACATGACACAATGCTGGGACTTATGGAGATTACCTCGTCAAGCACTTTGTTCGCTCATTAAAAGGAAATGCTTTTGATTGGTACACAGACCTCGAGGCTGGATCTGTTGATAGCTGGGATTAACTAGAGCAAGAATTCCTTAATTGCTTTTATAGCACGAGACGTACTGTGAGTATGATATAACTTACAAATACTCGTCAACGAAAGGATGAACCAGTTATTGACTTTATAAATTGTTGGAGGAATGCAAGCCTCAACTGCAAAGACAGGCTTAGTGAAGCTTCAGGCATAAAGATGTGCATCCAAGGCATGCATTGGGGATTGCGCTACATCTTGCAAGGTATCAAGCCTGGCACCTTTGAAGAACTTGCAACTCGTGCCCACGACATGGAGTTGAGCATGGCCTCAGCTGGAAATGAAAGGCTGCCCATCTATGAACCTCGCAAAGGGAATGACAAGCAAGAAGTCAGGAAGTTGAGAAAGTTCGTACCCAAGTCTAAAAGCAAAGAAGCTATGAATGTCAACACTTCACCTATGAAGTTCACATCGAAATTGAGCAAGAAGTAGAGTATGAAATCCACTTATTTTCAAGATAATCCATGTAGAAAGTTGACTCTAAAAGAATTGCAGGAGAAAGACTACCCATTCCTGGATTCTGATGTGCCAGCCGTTTTCGAAGAACTCCTCGAGTTAAATCTCATTGATCTTCTGGAGATGAAGCAACCGAGTGAAGCTGGGAAAACAAATGACCCAAAATACTGCAAATATCACCGACTTGTAAGCCACCCTCTGGAGAAGTGCTTTGTCTTCAAGGACACAGTCATGGACTTGGCTCACGAAAAGAAGATCGCGCTTGAAGATGAGAACGCAAGCACAAACCAAGTCTCTATTACCTTTGGCTCATTTAGTCCGGATAAATTATGCGGTATTAAAGAAAGTAAAGATGAAGAATTACTGGAGAATGACAAAGCTAAAGTCAACCAACCTGAGGATGATTAAGGTTGGACATTGGTGACTCGTCGCAAGCGCCACAAAAGAAGCCTACAAAAAGAATCATAACTAACAAGGAAAATAATGGTGAAAAGACCGAGGAGATGGAATCCAGTTAAGAGTGTAAAGAAAGCAAAATTGGAGGTGCACCACCCTCAAAAGCCACAATATCCAGTGACCTTGGAGGATTTCTTGCCATGTTGGTTCCGCATGAAGATTTCCCGTAATGGTATTGAAGCCTCTCATTGAAATGCTTATAAAGGGGAAGAAAAGAGTGACGACCTACTGTTGGCACCATATTCGAAAAAGCTCATCGAGTCTATTCCTAGAGAGGCTAATGAGTGCGAGAAAAAGTTTATGTTTACAAACGATGATCTTTTACTAGGTGACACTGTTCACAATCGCCCATTATACCTGGTTGGCTATATGCGAGATGAAAGAATAAATTGAATTTTGGTTGATGGGGGATCCTCAGTGAACATTTTGCCAATTTGCACTGTTAAAGAACATGGTATTCCCATGAGTGAACTCTCAGAAAGTCATGTGATGATCCAAGGATTCAACCAAGGGGGGCAAAGAGCCATAGGCCCAATTAGGCTGGAAATCACCATTAAAGATATGCAATAAAGTGCATGGCTACATGTGATCGATGCAAAGACTTCATACAACGTCTTGCTTGTAAGTCCTTGGATACATAAGAAAAAAATGATCCCATCTACCTACCATCAATGTTTGAAATACTACGAGGGTGAAGTCGAGAAGAAGATAGTTGCTGATGATGAGCCATTCACCAAGGAAGAGTCATACTTCGCCGACGCAAAGTTCTACTTGAATAACCACATTGTGAAGGAGATAAAAGTTGATGACGACATCAAAAGCAAGATGACGATCCCACAACTAAAAGACCAGAGGTGACTACTCGTGAAGCCAAAGCTGCTATTGAAAAGGTACATGCCTATGTGAATAAATCTCATAAAGGGGGTATTGCATATTATGGCAAGAAAGTAAGTCCTATGCTCCAATATGACTCTAAAAGAAAGAAAGATGAGGGCGCATCATCTAATCTCCAAACCAAGACGCTAAAGGAGTTAACTAATGAATTGAGGAAGTAAAGTTGTCCTCAGCTGTCTTTGATTGACTTGGAAAATCAGTTGTGAGAACTTCTGTATTTGAGAGACTGGGTCCATTAAATAAGGGGAATAAGTTCCAGAGAATTTTTCAAAGCATAAGAACACCAGCTTCGCCCAAAATCCAAAAGATCTCTAAGGATTTCCAAAGTTTGGTTCCTTCTAGAATGAGGAGACAAACAAAACTTGTGGTTTCAACTAAAGAAGTATTTGTCACACCTCCTTTTTCACGTTACACCCCCGGAAGGGTATAAAGGAGTTTTTCTAATTTAAGGACAATCAGAACGGGATTAGTTTATTTAAGTTTTTCAGAGTCGCCACTTGAGAATATGATGGTGTCTCAAGTCACCGGTTTAATCCCGAACCGAGGAAAGTTTGACTCTGTTACAGTCTGCGAACTAGAAATCCGGATAAGGAATTCTGTTAACCCGGGAGAAGGTGTTAGGCACTCCCGAATTCCGTGGTTCTAGCACGGTCGCTCAACTGTTGAATTTTTATCTGATTCCAGTTGTATGTTGTTAACCATGTATATTAATGTTCCGCTTTTTATTTTTAAAGAATTACAACATCGTGAAAATGCATTCTTTAACCACACCGTACCAGTACGCCTGTGGCTTTGGATATATTTCGACTTCATTGGGAGCGGGATTTGGGTCACATAAATGTGCACCCGTTCATGAGAATGTATATTAAAATAGTGCCTAACGGTGTCTATTTCT
>MU717695.1:0-15658 GCA_026770625.1 Nicotiana glauca
GAAAGATTCATCGGACTGAGATTTTGACTCTAGGAGATAATTCATCAGACTAGGTCTAATTTTTGTGTGATCTTAGGAGAAAGATTCATCGGACTATCATCGGACTAAGATTTTGACTCTAGGAGATAATTCATCAGACTAGGTCCATTATTTGTGTGATCTTAGGAGAATGATTCATCGGACTAAGATTTTCACTCTAAGAGATAATTCATCAGACTAGGTCCATTTTGTTGTCTTACTTGAAACCTTCCAATTGTTGCATCCTTCGTCTTGTTGTTTTATCTGAAACCTTCCACTTGTTGCCTTTCACTTTTTATTATCTTATCTGTAACTTCCTGACTATTGCTTTCCCCTTTTGTTATTTGTTCTAAGTCTTTTCGACTGTTGCCTTCACTTCTTTATTGTTATATTTTTTAAGTCTTTCCAATTGACTTCGTATTATCTTAGGAGAAAATTCATCGGACTAAGATTTTTTTATCTTGAGAAAAATTTGTCGGACTAATACTTTTTTATCTTAGGAGAAACAATTCATCGGACTAAGATTTTTTCATTTTAGGTGAAATAATTCATCGGACTAAGAATTTTTATCTTAGGAGAAAAATTCATCGGACTAAGATTTTTTATCTTGAGAAAAATTCATCGGACTAAGATTTTTTCATTTTAGGAGAAATAATTCATCGGACTAAGATTTTTTCATCTTAGGAGAAACAATTCATCAGACTAAGATGTTTATCTTAGGAGAGAAATTCATCGGACTAAATTTTTTTCATTTTAGGAGAAATAATTCATCGGACTAAGATTTTTTCATCTTAGGAGAAACAATTCATCGGACTAAGATGTTTATCTTAGGAGAAAAATTCATCGGACTAAGATTATTTCATCTTAGGAGAAACAATTCATCGGACTAAGAATTTTTCATTTTAGGAGAAACAATTCATTGGCCTAAGATGTTTATCTTAGGAGAGAAATTCATCGGACAAAGATTTTTTCATCTTAGGAGAGAAATTCACCGGACTAAGATTTTTTCAACTTAGGAGAAACAATTCATCGGACTAAGATGTTTATCTTAGGAGAAAATTTGCAGTTGCTTTGTTCCTGTTACATGCAAAGAAAAATTTTGTCAGTTTTGAAAATGGTGGTCGGTTATGACATTCTCGTTGGGGATGATTTCCTCCTTTAAAAGCTTTGTTTTGCCCGACTGCTTTGAATTTTGAGGGCGACTTCCACTTCACTCAAACTTATGTTTCATTCCCTTAAAATTTTCTAGGGATAACACTTCCTTCTGTTATCTTCCTACTTCCTGAAGTGGGTACCTGACTTCAACAAAAACAAAAATTTCATTCTTCAGGCGGGCACCTGACCTCAACTATGATTTAAAACTTCAAATACAATTCGAAAAGATAATGCCTTTCCGTTCTTCAGGCGGGCACCTGACCTCATCTATGATTTAAAACATTAAATATAATTTAAAAATATAATGCTTTTCCGTTTTCCACGCGGGCACCTGACTTCAACAACAACTTAAAAATAAAACGCCACTCCGTTCTTCAGGCGGGCACCTGACCTCAACTATTATTTAAAACTTTAAATATAATTTAAAAAGATAATGCCTTTCCATTCTCCAGGCAGGCACCTGACTTCAACAACAACTTAAAAATAAAATGCCATTCCGTTCTTCATGCGGGCACCTGACCTCAACTATAACTTAAAACATCAAATACAATTTTTTAAAGATAATGCCTTTCCGTTCTTCAGGCGGGCACCTGACTTCAACAAAAATTTCATCTACATTCTATTACTGTTGTCCCCCTTTACCTCCTAAACCATTTCCTCCTACTTGGAGTACCTTCTTTTAGAACTGCTTTCCTAAAAACTCGTGTTGTCTTCCCTCGAAACTGCTGGGGATAACACTGCTGGGGAATTAATTACTTACCTGCTAGGGGTAAAACTGTTGGGGCAATCTCCTTTCTTCCCCTTCTTCTCTCCTTACTTCCTTCAAAACTTTTATTTTCCCTCAACACTGTTGGGGATGAAAATGTTATCATCTGGGGATAACGCTGTTAAGGATAACGCTGCTGGGGGAATCTCTTTTCTTTCTGAATCTCTTATCCTCCTTCTTCTGAACTCGTGTTTTGTTCCTCTGAAAACTGTTGGGGAATAACACTGCTGTGGAATTTTCATTCCTTCATGCTTTATTCTTCTGAAAATTGTTGGGGATGACACTAGCTTCTTGCTTTTCTAAACACAAGTTTCATCCTTTTTGTTCTGTCCGTTGGGGATACAACACCTTTCATTAAAACTTGTTGTTTTCTTTCTTTCAACCCTGCTGGGGATAACACTGGTTCTAAGCCCACTTCCCTTAAGACTTGTGTTATCTTTCTTCTTCCCCAAGTGGATACCTGACTTCCGGAAAATTTTCCAAATGAATGGAAAATTTTCTGCCCCAATTTGATAATCTTCTTTTTGGCATGCCTTTCCGCCATCAATGCCATTTCCTTTTCCTTCTTCAAATCAAAGAAAATTTGTTAGTTTAAAACGCGGTGGTTGGTTGTGATGCTCCTGCAGGGGATGGTTCTACTTTTCTCATTCCCTACTTTGCGTCCCATTATACTATCAAAACTTGCTGGGGATGATATTATTGGATGGTCTTAGAATGATTTGCCCTTCTTTGCGTCGTCTGGCCATCTTGAAACTTGGTCGATAATTTCCTACCTTCTTGACGCCTCTTTATTCACAAACCTTTCCTCGTTGTTTTCCACTTGTATCCTTACCCCCCACATTTCCTGTGACAGTTGACTCCGCTTGAGGATTTTGCATGTTTTACTGATGAACCACTTTCTTTGTTCATCCGTGTCACTGAAAATACCTTTTCTGCTGGGGATATCCTTCTTGATATTGGTCCATCCCTTTGCCAATCTCCTCTTGCTGGGGAATGTCCTTCTTGACACTGGCCTTGCGCTTGTTCCTTCCTGACTCATACCACTTGGATATACTAGTCAGATCTCGTCTTGCATAATTGGAAAGCTGATGGCAGATTTTGAAGTCATTTTTCATTTGTCTGGACCAAACAGACTCTGTTGGGGAAATTTTTTATGAAAGGAGAAAGATAAAAGGGAACAGAATAAAAGACAAAAGAAAGAGAAGACTCCTAGAAAGGAAAACTATAAAGTAAAAACCTATCTGACGTGGACACCAACTCTAACGGCCATGACATGCACATGTAGCCTATCTTCCGTCGTTAATCGCCTTTCACAATCTTTGCCTCGTGATTTCCTATCTGATTATCAATCTTTATTTGACTTGTAGTGCCCGAAGGGTTTTCACTATCAAGCCTCTCTCATTTTGGCTTTCTCTCAGCTTACAATCGCCTCATGGTGCCTGTAAAGGTTTTCACCAACAAGACTCTCTCGTTTGTATTACTTTTTAGCTGGGGATTAGGGGTGTTACCGATAAGACTCTCTCATATATCTTCTCTGCTGGGGATCAGAGTCTTTTCTGCTGGGGATCAGAGTGTTATGCTCGCTGATAAGACTTTCTCATTTGTCTGACTTGGCATCTTTTGAAGACTGATCAAAAGGTCTTTCTTTGGATCGTAATGTGGGACTTTCGATAGGCTAGAAAGAAAGGGTATTAAAGGCTCAAAACAAAACAAATTGGGTTCAAAATTGCAACCTTCGGAACTAGATTTATTTATAATAACCACAACTTTTGCCCAGTTTCTTGCTTGGGGATTTTTGATTTTTTGTTACCCTATACTACACTATGATACACTATGACCGAGCTATGAAGTGCCTACGTATCCTCTTTGAGGAATCAGGTCAAACGTAGATCCTAATTCCTTTTTGTTTTCCTTTTCACTTATTGTTTTTCTTTTGTGCCTTTTTTTCTTTTTTCTTTTTTCTCTTTTCTTTATCTCCTTCTTTCTCTTTTTGTTTTTTTTCCTTTTTCTTTATCTTCCACGTTTGTGTTTCTAATCTTTGCTACTGATTCCGAAGGAGGGGTATGAAAGAAAACAAGTAAGGCTCAAAGGGTTAACAAAGGAGAAAGTGTTTAGATAGCAGAACAAAGTGCCTCCGTCATTCTAATCTTCAAAACATGCCAAGTACAAACAACATAATTAAACATTCGCAACATCTTCTGATCGTGCCAGACTTGATAACCATATCCACACATTTGCCTTTTCCATTTGTTACTTTTACAGCACTTTTGGACAACACTCCCATTCTCATTATCACGAACGATCCTTGCCAATTTGCCCAACTTGGATTTACAGTTTATGTTTTATCTGCCCACTGTTCCACATGGTTTAGGCTTCAAATGATCTCAGACTGTTCTTATTTCCTTTAAGTGCCCCAATCATTTTGCAATTGCTTCATGATTAAATTTTAAGATTAGGCGAAAATTACGTACGCATGCCATGTCACTAGAATTGACAGAAAAAGAACTATAGAAAGGGAAAGGTAAAAGAAAATGACTAAACATAAAAGAAAATAGGATATTGCATTGCACGATGAAACAGTTCGAACAACCAGATAAACAAACTAAATTAGGGTTACAACCCTTAGAACGAACCTAGACAACACTGACATGAGATATTATGACCAAACGGAACTGGGCATAATCAAAAGATAGAAGGGTTTGATTTACAAGACAATATCCAGATTACAACCCTGAAATAATCTGGACAACAGAAATGACAACAAAATAAGCCACCAAAACTCCACTCTGGTTGACCAAGAATTGGGGAGTCTTCCCAATTACCAAGCACGACATCCTAGCCACTGAGCTTCGCATCAATATTACCAAGGCCACTATCTACTTCAATATTTTCAGCTTTAGTCAATACATCCCCAAGAGGATTCACGTGCTCCCTATCACCAGGCATCATCCCCACAAAGTGTGCATCATGACGTGCAGGTAAAGGATTCTGCGCGATATTCTGGGTGTCACTGTCTTGGATAACAATCAGGTTTTCCTGGATCTTGTGTTTTCGGCTTACCACAAACCGACCACCTCAATTTTCTTTTACAATTCAAAACAAAACATGTTAGAATGGACTCAGTCGGTCCTCATTATTAACAACATCTTTTTTTTTCATTTTTTCTTTTCCATTTTTTCATTTCTTTTTGCTTTTTTGGTTGTGGTCGAATCTTATGGAGATTGCCTACGTATCATGACCCCGCATGAATCAGACCTTGCGTAGTTCGCACAAGAAAATAACTAATTTTGAAAACAAGATTCTTTTCTTTTGTTTTTCAAATAAATTAAACTAAAAAAATGATTCCCCTTTTTTTTTCTCAAAATTTCGGCAGAGTTTCAACGCTATTTGGACATTGGTTTTTTTTTTTCAAAAATAGGTAATTATCTATCTATACTGCCATTATTATTTTTCCCCATTTTTTCAAATTTTCCCAATGTTCAAACCCGGTCAGCATGCAAGTCCGAAGCAAATAAATGTGTAAAACAAACAGGATGCAGCAGGATGGTCCTTTTCATTACCGGTTGCATGTCCTAGACGGACCCAACCCCTATGTTGAGTCCCCTAAGTAAAAAATGCATATGATGCACACAACGTTCCTACTAGGGATATGGCATGAGGTTTTGTTATACTAGGTTTAATGCCTCTGGTATATTGTGCTAGACCTGGCTTACCCAAACAGACAGCTAGAGCCGAAGTGGGGGCAACGTACCGGGAGCACGAAAGTCTGCCCGGCCTAGTTACTTGACCCAACCTTGTTCTATTTGGTATGACTTCTAACAGAAAGTGGGCCACGCGCACGTGTGCACCGTAGATTCATAAGACTCAGAAGAAGGGTTTCGTAGCCGTTTATATACATTTCAAATAATATCAAAGCAGTAAAAGGCAACATTTAGCACATTAGGCCCAAACATGTAATAAAAATCAGATAATAAATAAAGCCAATATAACAATTGTTCTAAGCTCGAATTTCTAGCCCTGAACCAAAAGTTCAGTAGTATAGTCCCCAGCGGAGTCGCCAGAGCTATCACACCTCTTTTTTCGCCTACTTCGCCCCATGAAAGGTGTAGTAGAGGGAGTTTTTCCAATTAAAGGACAATCGAGACGGGATTCGTTATTAAGAGTTGGAGTCGCCACTTGAGAGATTTATGGTGTCCCAAGTCACTGGTTTGAATCCTGAATTGAGGAAAAAAAGTTGAATCCATATTACAGTCTACGAACCAGAAATCCGGATAAGGAATTCTGTTAATTCGGGAGAAGGTGTTAGGCATTCTCGAATTTCGTGGTTCTAGAACGATCGCTTAACTGTTATATTCGGCTTAAATTATCTGATTTTTTACATGATGAACTTATGTGCAAATTTTAACTTTTTACCGCTTTTATTATTATTATCATTTTATAATGAGAATTGCAACACTGTGAAAACATATGTCGAACCATGTCACATCAATGCACCCGTGGTTATTGACATATTTCGACTTCGTTCAGATTTGGATTTGGGTCACATAAATAGGCACTCGTGTTTAAGAAGGTAGAATTATTAAACACGCGCCTAAAGAGACTAACCCGTTATTATTTTTGGGAAGGCCGTGAAGTTCGCTAAACGGCCCGTCCCGAAATCTAAGTATTTGTAATAGCCATTTATTGAAGGCCTCGCAGTTTATTGTAATTTTATTGGGCGAGGCTCATCTCATTTTATTTATTTAAAAGGCAAACCTAAAAGAGATTATGATTTGATATTTATTTTGTCTCTAAAAAAGTAAAGAGAAGGTGCTAACTAATTAACATGCTTGAAAAGGCCCTAACTTATTAGTTATTAGATTAAAAACAAACGCAAACGGAAAATTGCACTCGAACTTGTACAAAAGGATAGTTAGTCATAGGCCTTGGCCCAGGTCTATACGAACACATGAATCTGACTGGACCTGGGCCATTCAATCGAGTGCTATGGCCCGAAAACCTTGTAAACAGGCTAATTCATTAAACCAAACAAATCCACAATTTTAACTATACTAAATGCTTATTGAAGTTACTCTACATTTGTACAAGTGTGTTCAACAATTTACTATGACCGAATTTATCAACTTGAACCTTTATTCTCGAGTTCTTGCCAAAATTACCACATTAACTTTAAAGGACTATTTTACTTTCATGTATTAACTAAACTTAAAACACCTATCCGTGTGAGGTTATTGCAACGTGAACTAAAGCTAACACTTATAAAATTATACTCACCTAAAAGGGTTAATAACCAAGATGCAAAATCAGTTTAATTACCCAGGCTGAATACTAACGGTAATTGACTAAATGTTCTGTCTCATTTTATGGACTGCCTTTAAACATATATATTAAGAGAACATATAACGGGATATTAACTAAAATTAACGTAATCTACTCTACTAACCTAACAGCAGCTACAACTAGTACTCCACATATAAAATAGACTTATTAAATCCGAGATACAGTAGTTTACAGTCCATTTGATAAAAAACGAAATAAAAGAAAATTCCGACAACTATGAATTTAAATGCTAAAACAGAAATCCGGAATCAACGCATTGCTGCACATTTTCATTTCACTTTCTCAACTAGGATTCTAAATTTCAATGAAACATGAAGTGTACCTGGAAATGTTTACAACGGGAAGAAAGGAAGATCAGCACCAGCAATTCAACAACAGTTGCAACAACAATACAGCAGCAGACAACTAGTCAGGTTCAAACCAACAGCAACACCCAAATTCAAACCAGAAACAACCCAACCCAGGGATGGAGTGACTTGTAAAACACAAAAGTAATAACCAACACCCAATAGACTAGATTGAACTTGAACTAGACCAGAAATAGACCAATAAATATCAGAAGAAGTTCCGGGGAGTTGAACTTAGACTGATTAAACTCCGCAATTTTTAGGCTATCAAAACTGATTGTTTCTTTATCAAAGACTTATGCTATTCTCAAATGTGACTTCTCCAAGATGATTTCAAAAGCCACCCTTAACTCTGTCCTAAGTCCCTCCATTTATCCCAAACACTGACCTTGCCAGCTCTTAAGAGCACTCAGACAGAATTAAGAAACTAATTCTGCCCATGATATTCTTTAGAACTCCACTAGAGTATGTTTTGTTCCCCACTACTATATGTCTATTCTCATTATTTAATTCAAAGTTATGGGTGAGCTACTTGTTTAATCACTTTATCTTGAAACCTCCCCATACCATTATGTCGTGTTCCCCACTTTCATTAAACAAATTCATTAGTTAGCCCCCATACCACTATGTCTTGTTCCCCACTTTTATTAAACAAATGTATTAGTTTAATGTTATATTAGTACTACTGGACAGAACACTTAAACTAATCATTTTTAAACCTTTAAATCCCAAAATACCCCTGAACTACTGAAATTACAATCCTACCCCAATCCCCTTTCAATCTGTACTAAACCTCATCAGCTATAACCAATTCACCTAATCAAACTCAATCAATTGGTCACATTAAGCCACCTTTTAATTAACACTTAGTACACCAAAACTGAATTTAAACCAGGGTCAAACTCATCCCAGACTCCAAACATAACAGAACAACAATTAGATTCAAATCACTGAACTCAAATATTTGAACTTAGATTAGATCAAACAGCATTACAATCAAGATGAAGGATTCCATGATTCTGAGCAAATCACAATTCTAAATTAAAACTTAGAAAAAAGATGAATGAGCATTGTAAATTCACTGAATCGAAAACAAACTGAACTTATATGCAAAACCTGATAAACAACAAAGGAACGTAAAAGCTTAACAGACCACTACTAAATAGTCACAAACAAACCAGATCAACGACTTAATAAGAGACAATCAAAAACGAAGCTAAAGCATGGTTGGATAATGAACACAAAATGAAACACAAACCATAAACTCTGAATTTTTACAGAACTATTAAAATAGAACCATACTAACAAAACAATGAAGGTGAAAGACAGACCTGAAAGAGCTTTCCGATTAAACCGAAATGAAGCAACAATTAGAACTGCACATTGACACGACTTTAAATGAAATCTTTACAGCAACGTAGAGTTTCAGTAACTCGAACTTGCTGGAAAAATGGACAACGACAACCATAGACCGGAACCAACATATGGCGACCTCGACTCGTCACCTCTAATCTGCCATGTTTTGGAAGATGTTTTCCAGAATTCCTCGCCTCTCATATAACAAAATTGTTAAGAGCCAACAATTTTCGAATCTGAAAATGCCTAGGATGGTTGGACGAGATTTTGTGCAAGTTTGGACTGTGGGAGACGGGGGTCGTTCTTTGGAGATGACAGTGAAGTGGTCGTTTGGACAAGGACTGACAGGTTAGAGGTTGGACATTTGGCGGAGGCAGCTGGTCGACTGGCAGCGGCTCATTTGACAACGGGGTTCGTCTGGTTGCTGGCGACGATGCAGCAGTAGGGTGGTGGTCGTTTGAGGAGGGCGTTCGGACGTGAGCTGGTTCGTTTGGTCGTCTGGAGCTGGTCTTTATGGTCGTTTGGATCTCCTTTCTTCATGGTTGTTTGGAGCTGGTTGTTTGGTTTAGTGAAGGAGGACGAGGAGGGTGGTCGTCTTGTTTCGTGAAGGGGGACAAGGAAGATAAGATGGGGGGGCTGTTCTCTTGGGTGTGGTGACTTGGGGGGGGGGGAGGGGTCTCCTAGGGTTTTTAGTTGGTGAGAGGTAAAAATGAAAGAGGGAGAGGGGGCGTTTTAGGATTTGGGGCAGACTGGGTCGAGTTGACCCGGTGGGTTTTGGGTTGGATTTGTGAGACACTTGGGCCAGGTTAATTCAAATTAGAATAAGAGGCCCAATCCGATTTTCCATTCATATTTTTGCTCTCTTTTCGTTTATTTGCTCCAAAATTAGCACTTAAAGATCCTAAATTAAATTACAAGACCTAATTGAATTATCAAAAATAACTAATTAACTCCTACTAACAATTATCCCACCAATTAAATACCAATTAAAAACAAAATCACACAATTGGACATTAAATGCTAAAACTGCAAAAATACATGTTTTTGTGATTTTTCATTCTCATAAATAAAAAATTATTATTTAATTAATCCCTAATTGTCAAAATTAAATCCTAAACGCGAATGCGACATATTTTTTTGTATTTTTATTAATTTAAACAAATAAACATACATAGACGAATGCAAAAAATAAGAGAAAAATAACACAAAATCCGCAAAAATTGCAAGCAACACAAAACTATTTTATTTTGGGTTTTTGGGAATAATTCTCATATAGGGTAAAAATCACGTGCTCACATTGGGTTGCCTCATTGATTTGCACATATGGAATACCACCTTCTCATATCCCACTCGGAATGTCAACTCACCCACTTTAACATCAACCAATGCCTTCCCCGTAGCTAGGAAAGGTCTTCCAAGAATAATCGGCGCTTCAAAGTCCACCTCACAATCCAATATAAAAAAGTCGTCCGGCAATATGAATTTATCAACACGAACAAGAGCATCATCAATTATGCCCAAGGGTCGCTTCACCGATTGATCCGCGATTTGAAGTCTCATAAAGGTTGGCCTAGGTTGCCCAATTCCCAAAGTCTTGAAAACTGAATAAGGCATCAAATTAATACTAGCCCCCAAGTCACAAAGGGCTTTGGCAAAATCCACAGTACCGATAATGCAAGGGATAGTAAAAGCTCCAGGGACTTCTAGTTTTGGGGCCATAGAATGCACTATAGAACTCACTTGATGCGTCATTTTAATTGTTTCACACTCTATCGACCTATTCTTAGTTACCAAATCCTTCATAAACTTTGCGTACCCTGTCATTTGTTCAAGTGCCTCCACCAATGGCACATTGATAATAAGACTCTTCATCATTTCAATGAACTTTTTGAATTGATTGTCACCTTTTTGCTTTGCTAACCATTGAGGGTAAGGTGGAGGTGGCCTAGGCAAGGGTGCCTTGGCCTTTTGTACAACCGGCTCGGGCATGTCAATCACGTGTTCCCTAGAAGGGTTTGCGATATCTTGAGTCACTACCCCGTCCTCATCATCAATATCAATCCACATATCATTGGTCACATTTGGTTCAACCACATCATCAACATCCAAAGGCACATTATCTTCATGCAACTCAACTTCGTCATTCACAACTTGATTTTCATTCGAGGCATGCACATCACCGCCTCTTCCGCTTCTTGTTGTAACTGCCCTCACATGATTGTTACCCCCTTTCAGGTTCACTACCATATCACTTGGTAGAGCACCCTTAGGTCGAGTATTCAACGATAGAGAGATATGACCAAGTTTCACCTCCACATTCCGAATAGAGGTGTTATGAGAAGCCAACTGAGCATCGGAGTCTTCATTCTTCTTCATCATTTGTTCAAACATTATTTCTATTCTCCCCATATCACCCGAAGAACTAGACCCTTGAGATTGAAAGGGAGGTGGATTATTTGGTTTTTGGTACATGGGGGGCCTTTGAAAGCCTTGCCCCCGGTTGCCTTGATTTCCTCTATTATTCCACGCTCCTTGATTGTTGTTGTTGTTGCTCCAATTATTATTGTTCCAGTTCCAATTGCCTTGATTGTTACCTTGGTTACCCCAATTGTTGTTTTGGTTGTTGTTGTTACAATTGCCACCACCTTGTTGTTGGTTGTTATTGCACCAATTACCGCCGTCTTGTTGATTGCCCCAATTTCCTTGGGGACGCCATTGTTGATTCCCTTGATTTCCTCTATTTCCTTGGTAGTTATTAACATATTGACATTCTTCGCTTTGCTCATCATAGCACTCATTCGAATAACCACCACCATCATTGTTGTTGTCAAATTGCTCACAATTACCTTAAGTTTGTTGTTGCCCTCGTTGCCTCCTTTTCAATATAGAAACACCTTCCATTGCATTGACTTGGTGCGGGGTTTGGACCTGTTGCAATTGCTCCTTCGCCAATTGATTCATAGTTGTTGTAAGCTCGGCAATAGCTTGGTCATGATCATGCAATTCCTTGTGCAAATGGATGACCATGTGTTCACCTTGGGGCACATTTGCTCGACTTTGCCATACCGAAGAGGTGTCGGCCATTTCATCAAGTACATCACATGCCTTTTGGTAAGAATGTTTCATGAAGTTCCCTCCGGCTAATTGGTTCACAATACACTGATTCGTGGTGTTGATGCCCCGATAAAAGGTTTGTTGTATCATTGCCTCGGTCATGTCATTATTAGGGCACTCCTTCACCATTGTTCTATATCTTTCCCATATCTCGTGCAAAGGTTCCGTTGGCTCTTGCTTGAAAGCTAGAATTTCGTCTCGATGAGCCGCTATATGACTTGGAGAGCTGAACTTGGCAATAAATTTGTCCGCCAATTCATCCCATGTGGTGATAGAATGATTGGGGATCCTTTCTAACCAATCCAACGCTTTACACCGAAGAGAGAACGGGAAAAGCCTCAATCTCAATGCATCCTCGGATACGTTTTTTTGCTTGCTACCCAACATGCATCAACGAAACCCTTCAAGTGCTTGTATGCATTTTGATCGGAGGCGCCTGTAAAATACCCTCTGTCATGACCCCAGTTCACCCCTCCATGAACATGTCGTGATGGCACCTAGTCCCTATGACTAGGTAAGCCTAACAATACGGAAGATAAACCAAAAATTTCGGAAGAAAATAAATAAAACTGAACTGGTAAAATAAACAGGGTTTAAGGTGCCGCTCGGCACATACCACAACGATCCTCAAGCTAACAAAACTTCCCAAAACCCGAAAACTCACAAATCACAAGCTAAGGGGATACATAAGAGGCTCTGACTCAAGAATATATATACAAAGGGGAAAATACTGGAAGTACTATACTTATTACAGAAAAAAAAAAAAGCTGGAAAGGGACTCCTCAGTCTGCGGACGTAGCAGATATACCTTGAAGTCTCTACCAATACGCCTCCTTCCACGACTGACAGAACTGAGCGGGAGTACCTGTATCTGCACAACAAAAATGTGCAGAAGAGTAGTATGAGCACACCACGGCGGTGCCCAGTAAGTACCAAGACTAACCTCGATGGAGTAGTGACGAGGAACAGTCAAGGCACCTACCGGTCGATAAACAGTATAATCATAGGAACAATGGTAATGACATAGGAATATGTAAAGAATGCGTGAACGACCAAAAATGCTACAATTCACAATAAGGGGTACATACAACAATTAACAACAAGAATATAATAAATGATGAACAAAACGACGGCAAAATCACAACCCAAATCCTAAGGTCACAACACAGCAAAGAAAAGAAACAAGTAAATAATTCCTATCATACAATGACGTTCACAGAAGGTCTTATCTCATTATTTCCACAATTTCACCAAGTCTCTGACTGACTACAATTTGCGAAGACCTAGCATCTGAAATCTAACAATTGGCATCATGTGCCCCATCAATCTCATGGTCATACCGACAACTAACTGGCTAACTAGGGCCGCTCTCCCAAATATAATGGATAAGCGAGGCGTAACACCATCCTTAGAAAAGTCAGGAGGAATTCACCTCTAATAGGAGTACTCAACTACGTGTATGCTTGTGCAAATGTTTCTAACAAAAATTCTATCAACCAACAAACATGAAAAAGAAGGACGGACCGCACGTACGATGTTCCCTCACAACTCCCAAGAGGTAACGTTCATACAAAATAACTATCCACAATCACAATAGAAACAAATAGGAATGCCTCAACAGGCCGTCACAACTCTATTCAATCAATCCCTGACATAGCCCACCTTATTTCGCCACGTGTGCAATAAATAATATAATAGGCACCGCCATATTTCGCCACACGTGCATAACAATGTCTCACCGTATTCCTCCACATGCGCAACCCACATATAAGCATATAACATATCCCGCCTTATTACGTTGCATGTGCAAAACGTCAATAACAACAATAGCACGGCAAAGACCTCGTGCAACCTTTCAACAACAACCACACGGCAGAAACCTCGTGCATCACGATATCAACAACCGCACGGCAGAAACCACGTGCATCACAATAGCAACAACCGCACGGCAGGAACCTCGTGCATCACAATAACAACAATTTAACAGAGTGGGAATCTAACAAGAATGATAAATGCAGCAGTGTAATAATATAAATCAACGAAGCAATAACAACTACTAGGATAAAAAAGAAACACAGGGCAAACACCACTAAATCTCAATACCAATGAGGGTCTCCCAAGATACCGTCCTGTAGTCCACTCCTCAACAATCCAATGGACCCCCCGGAATTTCATCCCGTAGTCCAGCTCTCGTACCAGTATCAAAGGATCTCCTGGGATACCGTCCCATAGTGCAATCATTTATGTGCAGGGGATCTCCCGGGATACCATCCCGTAGTCCCAAAATAAAAGTGCAGTCACAGCCAGAAAACAAACCAAGGGATAAAGATGAAAGACGGAGTAGCAAATAGAACTAGCGTAGCATGCTTCACGTAGTACGACTAAACAACTTAGCAATTAGGCAATTATATCAGGTAGACATGCTTTTCTAGTCTAACACAAGTAATAGGCTTCAAGTACAACTTCATATTCGGTGATTACAAGGATCTAAGAGCCTAAAGGATCAATTTACCACAAATAAATCCGAGCACGCACTCGTCACCTCGCGTGCAAGGAATACAATCAACAAAGAAGACTCAAATCCTAAGGGGAAGTCCCCCACACAAGGTTAGGCAAGATACTTACCTCGAACCGGCTAACATCAACTAGCAAATACATTCTTGCCACGAGTTCTTGACTCCAAATGGCCCAAACCTAGTCAATTAAATCACAAATTGTAAATAATATTGCAAACAACTGATTCCACTATAAAATTTAGAGCTAGGGCGCGAAGATAGATAAAATGACCAAAATTTCCATCCATCCAACGTCTCGGAATCGAATTATTTTTTACATTTTTAGAAACCTCGCATTCTCACGAGTCTAACCATACAAAAATTACAAAATTCCCATATCATTTCAACCTTCAAATTAGTGATTCTATCCAAGAGGGGTTTCTACCCCTTTTCAACAAAATCCTCAGATTAAAAACCAACACTTGTAATAGATTCGAGTTATACAACCAAAATTGAGTTAAGAATAATTACCCCATAGTTCTCCAAGAAAATCTATCCAAAAATCGCCCAAACCGAGCTCCAAATCGATAAAAATGGGAAATGGGAACGAAGTCCCATTTCCAAAACTTAAACATTCTGCCCAGACCATTTTCCACTTCTACGGTCCCGCTTTTGCGGAAAGACCAACCGCTTCTGCGGTCTCCTTCAAACCCCGACAAACCGCTTATGCGGTTTTCTCATCGCAGAAGCGATTCCGCTTTAGCGAAAAAATCTTCGCTTCTGCGGTTCCTGGCCCAAATGTCTACTATCGCTTATGCGGCTTCCTGGCTGCTTATGCGGCTCCGCTTCTGCGGCTCCAAGACCGCAGAAGCAAAAATATCAGAAGCAACCGGCTCCAAGACCGCAGAAGCGAAAATATCAGAAGCAGCAGGCCAAAAATCTTCCTAAGTCCAAAAATTCTCCGTTTAGCCATCCGATTTCATCCCGAGGCCCCCGGGACCTTAACCAAAAATACCAATACACCCTATAACATTATTCAAACTTGCTCCAATTATTAAAACACCTCG
>MU717695.1:25721-90907 GCA_026770625.1 Nicotiana glauca
GTCTAACACAAGTAATAGGCTTCAAGTACAACTTCATATTCGGTGATTACAAGGATCTAAGAGCCTAAAGGATCAATTTACCACAAATAAATCCAAACACGCACTCGTCACCTCACGTGCAAGGAATACAATCAACAAAGAAAACTTAAATCCTAAGGGGAAGTCCCCCACACAAGGTTAGGCAAGATACTTACCTCGAACCGGCTAACATCAACTAGCAAATACGTTCTTGCCACGAGTTCTCGACTCCAAATGGCCCAAACCTAGTCAATTAAATCACACATTGTAAATAATATTGCAAACAACTGATTCCACTATAAAATTTAGAGCTAGGGCGCGAAGATAGATAAAATGACCAAAATGTCCCTCCATCCAACATCTCGGAATTGAATAATTTTTTACATTTTCAGAAACCTCGCTCTCTTACGAGTCTAACCATACCAAAATTACAAAATTCCCATATCATTTCGACCTTCAAATTAGTGATTCTATCCAAGAGGAGTTTTTACCCCTTTTCAACAAAATCCTCAAATTAAACACCAACACTTGTAATAGATTCAAGTTATACAACCAAATTTGAGTTAAGAATACTTACCCCATTGTTCTCCAAGAAAATATGTCCAAAAATCGCCCAAACCGAGCTCCAAATCGATAAAATTGGTAAATGGGAACGAAGTACCATTTCCAAAACTTAAACATTCTGCCCAGACCATTTTCCGCTTCTGCGGTCCAGCGACCACTTCTGCGTTCCCGCTTTTGCGGAATGACCAACCGCTTCTGCGGTCTCCTTCAAACCTCGACAAACCGCTTATTCGGTCTTCTCATCGCATAAGCGATTCCGCTTCAGCGGAAAAATCTTCGCTTCTGCGGTTCCTGGCCCAAATGTCCACTATCGCTTATGCGGCTTCCTGGCCACTTCTGTGGCTCCAAGACCGCAGAAGCGAAAATATCAGAAGCAGCAGGCCAAAAATCTTCCTAAGTCCAAAAATTCTCCGTTTAGCCATCCGAATTCATCCCGAAGCCCCCAGGACCTTAGCCAAAAATACCAATACACCCTATAACGTTATTCAAACTTGCTCCAATTATTGAAACACATGACTAACATCAAAATCTTCAAATTACATCGAATTCAAACCTAAGTTCTTTCAAAATTTCAAAAACACGCATTAGATCAAAAACTCGACCAAACCATGTCCAAATGACCTAAAATTTTGCACGCACATCCCAATTGACATGACGGTGCTACAGCAACTTCTGGAATTCCATTTCGACCCTATGATCAAATTTTCACCTATCAACCGGAAATCTCCAAAATATAAACTTTCGGCATTTCTAGCCTAAATGAGCCACGGACTTCCAAAATACATTCCGAACACACTACCAACACCGAAATCACCTAATGGAGCTAACGAAACCATCAGATTTCCATTCCGAGGCCGTCTTTACACTGTTTCAATTACAGACTATTTTTCTACTCTTAAGCTCTCATTTAGGGACTAAGTGTCCCAAAACACTCTAAATCCTGACACCGAACGTCCCGGCAATCCAAAATAGCAGAATTGATCTTAGGGGAAGCAGTTAATGGGGGATCGGGGCATAAATTCCAAAAATGACCGGCCGGGTTGTTACACCCTCTTTGCTCGAGCAAGGTCAATATGAGCCCGGATTCGGGGAGAAACAATAGCACTGGCGTATCTTTGATTAGGATGAACTCTTGGGACCATTCTTGACGGTGGTGGAGGAGGGTCTGGAATATTATCATTCGAATTAGCATTTGCATTGTCATTTCTGCCTCTACATGGAGCTTGAGGTAATGGAAGCTCATCTTGATCAGTATCTTCAACCTTATCCCCCATCATGTCATTTCCCAGAGGATCATTAGCATTTAAAGCCATAGTACCTGAGTGATCGACACAAACAAAATTAGTAAACAAGAAGGAAAGAGAAGCAAAATGTAAAACTATCTAAATAGATAGTCAACACCATAAAATCCCTGGAAATGGCGCCAAAAAGTGATCACTGCCGACTCGACGCTACACCAAGGTAGGAAGAGCGGGTCGCAATAACTTTTACCCGAATAGTGGTTCGGGATCGAATTTCCACAGGGTGCCAGTAGTTCTCCAAATAAATGTGCATAATATGGTGTTGTCTGTTTGGGTTCCAAGGGAACCCGGTGGACTTTGGACAAGGCTATCTTAAAGAGTCATTATGTAGACAGCATAATTGACTCGACTAGGTTTGACACTGATGCATGTACATTTTAAACAAAATAAGGCTTTTATGGGGTATTAGACCGGTACCCTTGAGCGGACAACTCAAGAGGGAAAGGCACGGAACCATCGACTGCACCGCTGATCGACTGGTTTTACCGTAAATATGTCTTTGCCAAATTAGGGGTGATAATATCGGAAGAGCGCAACAACTCATTATAAGCATTGCTATGGTATTTGTTTGGCACGAGTGGAATATGAAGTTGAAGATGCAATTACAAGAATGAAGCAAGTTGTCACGTATTTGCACATTCATAAATAACGATTACAATAATTGCTCAGAATTACAACAATATTGAAGGAAAGCAGTAAATGAAAGCATTAAAGAAAAAGAAACAAAAAAGCCAAGTCAGTTTCGAATAAAGACATTATATAAAGCAATAAAGAAGTAGTAAAGTCACAAATAACATAAAGTGGTAAAAGCCTAAAGAAATCCCCAGCAGAATCGCCATGCTGTCGACGCCCCCTTTTTCTCCCGAAATCGGGTTTACGACATTTGGGCGGACAACTCTATTCACCCTTTGGGATTTGGGTTTTTGGAATTGAATAGTCTCCACCTAATGATTAAGTGCATTAGAAAACTAAGGGGTTTGAGTTTGAAAAACCAGAGTTCGGGTAAGGGCTAGAAATTATCTAGAGGGGAAGGTGTTAGGCACAACTCAAGATCCACTAGTGTGCTTCCCGGCCATGTTATATTGTGACTTCAAATGAAAACAAACAAGTAAGCAAGCAAGAATTACAAACACAAGGGGGTTTTTTTCACATAATGGTTGCAAGAGAAAAAAAAGTTCAAGAAGATGAAATTTGAGATAAGAAACAGTTTTAAAGAGAAAAAAAGAAAGTTGAAGTTTACGAAACGCGGTTGAAATTCTGAAATAAAATGACTAAATAAGGGAATGGGTCCTAATTTTATACATAATATTTATCACCCCAAACAACACCCGGTAATCGTTTATACATGTGGTGTTATCGCGTGGTCATCATATCTATATCTACCCTTTCCCACCCTATTAAGGTATTAAACGCGGAATGGTCTCGTTTTACTTATTGCATGTTATTAATCATCCCATCCTATCAGTCTCGGAGGAACTTAGGACTACTAGTCCTAAAAGGTGGGATATTAGGCTGATTGGTTTCAAAGGGTAAAAATCTAAGGCGACATACAAAAAATACATACTGCATGTTTGGGGGAAGCATGTAAACATATAAAGGCTCATGTATACCTCCTCAAAAAAACACATAAGTAGCATGACTTAAACATAATTAAGGCCTCAAAAGATAGGGACTTTTACAGCAGTTAAAATGTAGTTTTAAAAAATGTAGTAGTAACAGTAATAGCATGATTCTGGGCAGAGATGAGCAACCCAGTGATTTGAGGACATAAAAATCAGAAGCTTAGTAAAAGTAAATAGGTGCATCATTTCAAAATCATTTTTAGCAGAGTTTTTTAAGAAAAGCTGAGTGAACTTCAAAGAATCAAGACAAGAATAGGAACGGCAGAGTTGTAATTAAAGAAGTTGGTTGGTCTTAAATTAATAGAAAACACAATTGATCGGGCCTAAAGTTTTCCTAGGCGTCGTTGTACATTGTCTGATTTAAAAAAAAAAAGATAGATATGTATATTTTGATTCTGATTTATGAAGGTACGTGTGATAAGCTATTTGTAGAAAATGTTTTAAACCACTTTGCCATATTTTAACAAAGTTATTAGACAAACGTGAATTAACTACTGCAACTCGAACGAGTGAGAAGTCCTAAGGGCAGGATATCTAATGTACAAAAGAGTTCCTAAAACAAGATTTCTAACATGCCAATGCAGTAATGACAAGTTATTTGGCTTGTTGCTAATTGCTTGCTAGTTATAAACTGATTGTGGTTAAGAGGTGAGCATAATGTCAAGCTGAAAGTAAAGAACCTAAAGCAGGATCTCTAATGAATGAGAGGCACGTCCTATGCAAGTTGTCTATTGTGCAGATAAATAAATAAAACTCTATAAGCATGTTTTCTACCCATTATTTTTAATAAGCATGCATAACCCTCCCCCATATTCACTATTCACCCCAATCGTTTGTTTACAAATTATTGCAAACCAATAGTACCTGAATTACAGCAATAAAGAACAGAAAAAATAAAAAGCTATTCTATAGGGAGCCTCTAATCAGGCCCAATCTTTCAACCTCAACCCTATCGAGTTTATAGCGTTTGCCATGGTCTAGGTGCGACAAAGCTCCCTAGGGCCCCATTGGGTCCCTAGCTAATACCAGCACCTAGACACTTAAGAGAATGCATAACAAGTGTAGTGTGGAATACCAGCCTTGCATGTCAAAGTTCATGAGTACTCAGAGGTACTTAAAGCAATGCTCACATGAAGGGGGCAGAACCTATTCTCTAAGAGTAGTGTGAAGTGAAGGAAGAAGTATTTTAAAGAAGAGTTTCAGAAAAATAGGGAATTTGTTTGGAAAGAAACGACAGAAACAATGGTTTAATAGGAGTTTAATAGCATAGGATTGCATACAAGGATCATGGGGAAAGGGATCAAATAGATCACACAACGTTAAAGATTTTAATTACTACACAAAATCAGAAGATTTAGGGGACCAAGCATTGGTTAGGATTAACATGATTCTTAGACAACAACAGGGGAACAATCATGACATTTAAGATAAACAGAAATTAGAAACATGTGAACCAAGAAAGACATACAGAGTGCCAAAGATCAGGGGAACTGGGAAGGGGTAAATTTTGGCATGCTAATGTACAACAATAGGATTCACAGAAGTTAGGATAGGTTATGTCATGTTACAGACTTAGCATGCAGATCAAAAGACATGGTGAAGTACTAAAGCAAAGCATCAATTACACATTGAACAAGAGAAGCATAAGTAGAAGACAATCAGAAAGATAATGAACTGAAACAAAAGTAAACACATTGGTTGGGGATTATGCTATAACCATTGCACAATTGTACCCATTCTCACACCTCTCGATAGAGAGAATGATTTTTCCCAATTGGCTCTCTCGAGACTAATTGGGTAGGCCAATTAGACCAAGCAACTAGGGTTCAAGTAGGGTGATTACTCTCTCGAGATTTAACCCATTAATTGGGACTACCATTTCTCATGGTTCCATCCCAATTCCTTGTTGGGTCAATTTTGGGGTCATAGACTCTCTTTCTCAAGAAGAGTGGAACCCACTAAGCTTGTATCTATGTTTATAACTAGAAATTTGAAATTGAAACATAAAATCAACCCGAATAACAAACACCCAATATCAATCTAACGCTACATGGCAACACCCATCAATTACCCACACTAGGGTTGAGCCACAACCCTAGCTAATGGGTTTAGCTACATATAATTAAAGAAGAAATAGATGAGGAACTAAACATATTAAATAATTACTAAGTAGAATCTACTAATATCTATCATTAATAAAGAGCAAAAGTGCCAAAAATGGCTACAATCTTGTTCCCAGGTGTACAGTTGCGTTTCAGAATCTAAAACTTAACCTAAAAATGGTAAAATATTCTATTTATATTAGGCTGGAAAAACTGGACAAAAATACCCCTGCAGGGTTAGCGCAGACCACACAAAAAGGACCGTGGCCGCGCTGGCTCTTGGACTTATGATTTTACCTTCTCATAAGTTAAGAACCGTGGACCGCGAGATAGTGCACCGCGGCCGTGGTGGGAGTTGGCGCGGTTGCACATAAAGGAACATGGAGCGCAATGCTTGAACTGGCAAAACCTCAGCTCTCTGAATCTCGTTCACACGGACCGCGCAAAAGAGAAGCGCGGCCACATGGCTTTAATCCCCAAATTTTCTGGTCTCTGAACCTCATGTCCGCGGGCTGAGTAAAAGAGTAGCGCGGCCGCAAAGCTTGACCGCGGACCGCGTGATTAGTACCGCGCCCGCGTTACCTCCAGCTTGAAAATGCAAAGTCTCTAAATGTCCTAGTGCGGCCGCATTTACTCTTGCACGGTCCGCACTAGGCCCTCTTTTCCTCATTTCACTTAGCCTTTGACATTTGAGCAAGTTTCACTCTGTTTTGAGCCGATCTTCCACATTTGTCGCTCAAACCTGCAATCAAGCACAACTTGTGAGCATTTTAGGACTATTTTGTAGCAATTTGTAACCAAAGCAATATCAAGCAGGGGTATAAAACATGGTAAAATCCCGGCTTATCAGTCACCTCGTTAAAATCAGATAACTCTGCCTTTGACCAGCCAGAACCCGCTACCGGGTGTATAAATACCTTCATCTGCACACAGGGTGTAGGGAGTAAAGTGAATACTCCAACTCAGTGATTAATAAAGGTAAATAACAATTGAGCAGTAAGAAATAATGTAAATCAACCAACATATTGTACAGAAGTCGTGTAAAACCCTTTGAGAAAAGCGGTGATGCTGTGAAATATTTAGAAAATATCTTAGCTCAGTTTAAACCTCTTTTGAAAATGACTTTCCAACAGTTATGCAATGATTGCAAAACAGTTAGTGCCGATGAGCACAAAAAATCTGCCCTTCGGGCACAAATACCACAGTATAGCAGGTAAAAGGACAAGTAAATATGAAGGATGAACACATAAAGGTTTTCCCCTCGAGAAATATCTCAGAACAGTACCAGCAACTCGGGCTCACTCTCATAACACTCTCAACTCCTCGGGCTCTCTCTCTCAGATCACTCTCAGAATAGTATCATATAGTAACCGCTGCGGCGTGTAGCCTGATCCATATATCGCTGCGGCATGCAGCCCGATCCACATATCGCTACGGCATGCAGCTCGATCCACATATCACTGCGGCATGCAGCTCGATGCATATATCGCTGTGGCATGCAGCCCGATCCATATATCGTCGACGGTGATCACGGGGGTGTGCAGACTCCGGAAGGGGCCCCTTACGGCTCAAGCTCAATATCAAGCCACCTCGTGGCATCATCTCTCAGCACTCAGCCACACATCACTCGACACTCGGCCTCACATCACTCAAGCCACCTCGTGGCATATAAATGAATCTCAAGCCCTGGACCTCATATCAGTTAGCATATCCTCATATATGGCCGTTGGCCTCACTTAGTCCAAAAATTATCAAAAGCCCCTCGAGCATTAGTAAAACAGTAGTTCTAAGCCCAAAACAACATCTAAAAATATCATTTAAGTATCAAATCTGAATAAAAGTGGCCGAGTTTGTAAAATAGTAGATATCAACAGGACTGAGTTCAAATAGTAAGTCAAAACAGTGGGGAAATAGTGATAAAAATCCCCAAAGGGTTCAAATAGTTGGAACGAAGCCCAAATATGGCAATTAGCCCAAATTATGATGATAACAAGTAAGTTTCAGTCAAATACATGGTAAAATCATCAATCGGGACGGATCGGGTCACAATCCCCAATGGCGCTCTACCTCACGCTCGCTATCCAGTGTGAAAATCACCTCAACATAGCACTACGATGTGCAATCCGGGGTTTCAAACCCTTAGAATATCATTTACAATCATTACTCACCTCGAACCGGCAAAATATCAAGCTTGCGATGCCTTTGCCCCTCAAATCGACCACCACGAGCGTCGAATCTATCCAAAATCATAGCGAATACATCAAAATATGCTAAGGGAACAAAGCCCAAGCGAAAACAATCAATAACGAGCATAAATCCCGAAATTACCAAAACCCGAGCCCCAGGCCCATTTCTCGAAACTCAAAATTTTTTTACATCATTAGATTCCTCATCTCCCCACGAGTTCATACATATCAAAAGTTCTCAAATCCGACCAAAAATTGTCCTTCAAATACCAATTTTAAAGTCCAATTTCTCTAGCCCTAGTTCTTCAATTTTAGGCTTAGTTTCCATGAATTTTAAGGTGGATTTCATAATAAAAACTAGTTTTAAGTTCAAAAATCTTACCTCCAATCGATTCCCCTTGAATCCCTCTTTAATCTCCACCAAGAAGCTCTCAAAATGATCAACCATTGAGGAAAAATGACCCAAAATCGCGGATGAAATAACTTAAAAGCTTTCTGCGCAGTTCTAACCTTTCTTCATCGCGATTGCGACACAAGCCTCATGATTGCGAAGAGCAATTATTCAAGACCTCACAATTGCACTACGCGAACGCGACCAACAACCTGTGAACGCGATGATCAAATGAAATAACCTTATACGAATGCGAGCAACCATACGCGAACGCGATGCACAAATTACCTTGGACCCCATCTGACTCACTTCCTCTACGCGATCGCCTACCCTAATTCGCGAACGCGATACTTTGATCCGAAGCCCCTATCGCGAATGTGAAGGGTGAATTCATGGACTTCTTCAATCCTTCTACACGATCGCGACGCACTATCGACGCCCCCCTTTTCTCCTAAAATCGAGTTTACGACATTTGGGCGGACTACTCTATTCCCTTTTGGGATTTGGGTTTTTTGAATTGAAGAGTCGCCACCTATTTATTAAGTGCATTAGGACACTAAGGGTTTTGAATTTGAAAAACCAGAGTTCGGGTAAGGGCTAGAAATTATCTCTAGGGGAAGGTGTTAGGCACCCCTCAAGATCCACTAGTGTGCTTCCCGGCCATGTTATATTGTGACTTTAAATGCAAACAATCAAGTAGGCAAGCAAGAATTACAAACACAAGGGGTTTTTTTCACATAATGGTTGCAATAGATTAAAGAAGTTCAAGATGCTGAAATTTGAGAGAAGAAATAGTTTTAAAAGGAAAAAAGAAAGTTGAAATTTACGAAAAGCGGTTGAAATTCTGAAATAAAATGACTAAATTAGGGAATGGGTCCTAAGTTTGTACATAATATGGATCACCCCACAAAACACCCGGTAACCGTTTATACACGTGGTGCTATCGCATGGTCATCATATCCATATCTACCCTTTCCTACCCCGTTAAGGTATTAAACGCAAAATGGTCTCGTTTTACTTATTGCATGCTATTACCCGTCCCATCCTATCAGTCCCAGAGGCACTTAGGACTACTAGTCCTAAAAGGTAGGATATTAGGCTGATTGGTTTCAAAGGGTAAAAATCTAATGCGACATATAAAAAATACATACTGCATGTTAGGGGGAAGCATGTAAACATATAAAGGCTCATGTATACCTCCTCAAACAAAACACATAAGTAGCATGACTTAAACATAATTAAGGTCTCAAAAGATAGGGACTTTTATAGCATTTAAAACTTGGTTTTAAAAAATGTAGTAGTAACAGTAATAGCACGATTCTGGGAAGAGATGAGCAACCCAGTGATTTGAGGACATAAAAATCAGAAGCTCAGTAAAAGTAAATAGGTGCATCATTTCAAAATCATTTTTAGCAGAATTTTTTAAGAAAAGCTGAGTGAACTTCAAAGAATCAAGACATGAATAGGAACGGCAGAGTTGAAATTAAAGAAGTTGGTTGGTCTTAAATTAATAGAAAACACAATTGATGGGGCCTAAAAAGTTTGCCTAGGCATCGTTGTACATTGTCTGATTTTAAAAAAAAAGATGGACATGCATATTTTGATTCTGATTTATAAAGTTAAGTGTGAAAGGTATTTGTAGAAAACGTTTCAAACCACTTTGCTATATTTTAAAAAAGTTATTAGACAAACGTGAATTAACTACTGCAACTCGAACGAGTGAGAAGTCCTAAGGGCAGGATATCTAATGTACATAAGAGTTCCTAAAACATGATTTCTAACATGCCAATGCAGTAATGACAAGTTATTTGGCTTGTTGCTAATTGCTTGCTAGTTATAAACTGATCGTGGTTAAGAGGTAAGCATAATGTCAAGCTGAAAGTAAAGAACCTAAAGGAGGATCTCTAATGAATGAGATGCACGTCGTGTGCAAGTTGTCTATTGTGCAGATAAATAAATAAAACCCTATAAGCATCTTTTCTACCCATTATTTTAAATAAGCATGCATAACCCTCCCCCATATTCAATATTCACCCCAATCGTTTGTTTACAAATTATTGCAAACCAATAGTACCTGAATTACAGCAATAAAGAACAGATAAAATAAGAAGCTATTCTATAGGGAGCCTCTAATCAGGCCCAATCTTTCAACCTCAACCCTTTCGATTTTATAGCATTTGCCATGGTCTAGGTGCGGCAAAGCTCCCTAGGGCCCCATTGGGTCCCTAGCTAATACCAGCACCTAGACACTTAAGAGAATGCATAACAAGTGTAGTGTGGAATACCAACCTTGTGTGTCAAAGTTCAATGAGTACTCAGAGGTACTCAAAGCAATGCTCACACGAAGGGGGCAGAACCTATTCTCTAAGAGTAGTATGAAGTGAAGGGAGAAGTATTTTAAAAAAGAGTTTCAAAAAAACAAGGGATTTGTTTGGAAAGAAACAACAGAAACAATGGTTTAATAGGAGTTTAATAGCATAGGATTACATACAAGGATCATGGGGAAAGGGATCAAATAGATCACACAACGTTAAAGATTTTAATGACTACACAGAATCAGAAGATTTAGGGGACCAAGCATTGGACAGGATTAACATGATTCTTAGACAACAGCAGGGGGATAATCATGACATTTAAGATAAACAGCAATTAGAAACATGTGAACCAAGAAAGACATACAGAGTGCCAAAGATCAGGGGAACTGGGAAGGGATAAATTTAGGCATGCTAATGTACATTAATAGGATTCACAGAAGTTAGGGATAGGCAATGTCATGTTACAGACTTAGCATGTAGATAAAAAGACGTGGTAAAGTACTAAAGCAAAGCATCAATTACACATTGAACAGGAGAAGCATAAGTAGAAGACAATCAGAAAGATAATGAACTGAAACAAAAGTAAAAACATTGGTTGGAGGCTTAAAGATTAATTAGGATATACCAGTGAAAAGGCAAGAGCAGGGTGCAAAGACAAAGTAGTAACACTATATTAGCCTTTAAGCCGGCTAATAATAAGTAAGAGCAGAGAACAACAAAAGAAAGAGAAAGAGCACAAGAGAATGCATAATTGAGAGTATTGTGTGGTGTGTGTGTTCATAAGACTGTACTCCCATTAATTAAGGGAATCAAAATCAAACGAAAAGATTCAGCACCATATAAGGCAAGTAGAAAAATCTGTGTAGGATTAAATAAGGAAGGAATCAAGGTTCAATATTGCATATATTAGCCAATTAAGACCAATTTCAGGAAAACCCAATTAAGGAAAGGCTAGGTAGAATAGAGTACTATAGCAAATAAGGTAACAAAAATCAATTAATTTAAACAGGCGAGTAAAATGCTAGGGTTTCGAAAGAGAGTTTTTAAATTACAAATCATTCAAGGAAAATCAGAATCAATCATGCGAAGTCATTATTCTGCATTCTCAGCATATAAATAGAGGTGAATGAACAAGAGTAGCAAACAAATTTAGCCATATAGACAGAAGGGGAATAAGAGATGAGCTAACACAACCATCCAGAGATAGTGAACATAGGTTAAGACTCAGCAGGACACATTCGAAGCATGGTGACCACGAAACATTAACAAGGATCAAATAAATAGGCTAGTTGACAAAACCAATTAAAGGAAAATTAGGTTAACACACACAATCAAGCGAAGAAACATGCTAACACATACACACAAGGCAAAGAAAATTAGGCTAGCACACATAATCGAAGCAAAGAAACATGTTAACACATAGAATCAGAGTAAGGAAAGTCATGGTAACACACATAATCAAACGAAGAAGCATTTTTTAGAAATTAGAGTTTTTAGCATAGTCAAGCTAAAAAACAATAAGAGCATAAAATCGGTCAAAAATAAACAAGGAAAAGGTTTTTATTATAAAGAAAATTGGTCGAAACATGTGTAAAAGAGATCCAAGAAGCCCTAATTTTTCAAACAGAGTAAAAATGGTTCAAAGTGGAGAATCTTTCAGAAGAAGCTCGAGAATAAGCAGAACATAGAGGAAAACATCATGAAAATAACATCGTTTTGAGAGATTCAGGAGAGACTTAGGATTTTACAAGAGAAACCCTAATAGGAGTCGAGAGAACCTGTTGGGACTTCACAGATTGTGACATATACGATGTGATTTCGCCTGAAATTACATCGAAGAACTCAAGCAGAACCAGGAACCTTAGGTCTAAATCGACATGGCCCATAAACCTATAGATATTGAACATGATGATGAGAGGCCCATCGGAGCCTTGGGTCTGAAAGGAGATGGCCGAAAACAAACCATACGAAACTTCTAGGGACTGATTCGCATGGTGGAGGCTTCTGGGGTCTCAAAAATAGAGGGAACCGATGAGTTAGGGTTTCAGGGCGGCTGATGGTCGAAAGGGGTAAGATTGAAGGTGGCGGAAGAGACAGTAGAGATCATCGGAGAAGAAAGAACCAGAAGGTTCTAGAGAGAAGGGAGAAGAATAAATGAGATAAAGAGAGAGACAGTCTCGAAGAAATGAGGGGTCTGGGGGGGGGGTAATTGAATTTAATTAAGGGAAATAAATCTGGACCGTTGATCTTATTTGATCAACGACTCAGATTAAAATGGGGTGGGGCCGAGTTAGATTACGGATTGGGCTGGGTTAGTTTAATTGGGATATTGGGCCATTTAAAATATGATAGGGGGTATGGCCAAATTGGCTAAAATCGAAATTACAAAGGGATGTTTGTTAAATAGCTAATTTTTCCTCTTTTATTATTTTATAAAATAGTAAAGAATGATTTGAAAACAAATTAAAGGTACTAGACTAGTTAATAACATATAAATGTTAATAAAAAATAAAAAAATGATTTTATAATTACAAAATACTGTTAATTGTAAAGTAGGCTATAATTGCAATTATATACAATTTAGCTTAAAAATATAAAACAAATGTATAAAAATATTCAAAAAATTACCTTAATTATATCTTAGTGTAAATATGAGAATGAAATAAATTATTCAACAAAAATGCCAGTTTGGGAATAATTATTGAATTTTGTAGTATTAAAACAGACAATAAATTGATTTTAAAATCTTTAAAAATAAAGGAAAAATACCAAAACTCTTGGGCATGTTATATATGCATGGTCATGCTATTTTGAGAATATTTTGCATATAAAAATATGTAAGGAAAAATTGGATATCAATAGATGCCCCTCTTTACTCGAGAAGGATAAAAGAGTTGTCGGGTAAAGATATAATGGCCAATTTTGACCGAAAGAAATGATTTGAAAGGGTTTTGACCGAGCTCTGGTTCCTGAGCTGCCTGTTCTTACAGGAATCAAGCCATATGTAATTCAGGGATCCATTGGCGGAATATGCTGATGGAGGTTTTGAAAAGGACAGATGTGATGTTTAGGTTGAGAAGGATGGTTAGGGACTGATAGGCTGCAAGAGACGGAGCGAGATCGTTCCTGCTGAGACAACCGATGTACTTGCAGGTAAGCAATATGAACATACATCGTGCATATATTTAAACGTGATGAAGGTTCCCGTTGGACCATGAATGTTGTCTTTGGACGGGTGGGATGACGTCCTCAAACTATGACGTCCTGGGCTGTGAGACGTATATTAAAGGATTCGCAGGCTATGAAATGATGTTCTCGGGCTATGATAATGATGCCTCCAAACCATGATGCCTTTGAATAACGATATGCAAAAGATAAAAGCGGGGTCCTCATGCCATGGCATGGCTTTATTAGGCTATGAAAATGGTGCCTCCGAACAATGATGCCTTTCGACAATTTGACAATCTTTAATCCCATGAAATATAGGATTTGGCGATGTTTCAGCCGATGTAAAGTATAAATATGAATGGCGATCTTTCAGCCGTTGCGAGATTTAAATAAAGTCGGCGATATTTCAGCCATGCAGGATTTAAATAAAGTTGGTGATATTTCAGCCATGCAGGATTCAAATGAAGTTGGCGGTATTTCAGCCGATTGCAAGACTTAAACAAAGGTGGCGATATTTTAGCCATGCAAGAGATAAAGTGGCGATATTTCAGCCGTGCAGGATTTAGATAAAGTTGGCGATATTTTAGCCGATTGCAAGACTTAAATAAAGGTGGTGATATTTCAGCCATGCAAGAGATAAAGTGGCGATATTTCAGTCGTCCAGGATTTAAATAAAGTTGGCAATATTTCATCCGATTGCAAGACTTAAATAAAGGTGGCGATATTTCAGCCATGCAAGAGATAAAGTGGCGATATTTCAGCCGTGCAAGATTTAAATAAAGTTAGTGATATTTCAGCCGATCGCAAGACTTAAATAAAGGTGGCAATATTTCAGCCATGCAGGGTTTAAATGAAATTGGTGATCTTTCAGCCAATGCGAGTGGAGACAATGCTTAGTCTCGAAAGCCAGAAAGGTAGCCTTATGCAATGCAAGAAAAATGCGGGCTGGAGGTAGAGCTTTACCTCGGAAGGTAGAAAAGTAGCCTTATGCAATGCAAGAAAATGCAGGATGGAGGTAGAGCTTAACCTCGGAAGGCATAAAGTAGCCTTATGCAATGCAGAGAATGCAGGATGGAGACAGAGCTTAGTCTCGGAAGGCAAAAAGGTAGCCTTATGCAATGCAAGAAAAATGCAGGATGGAGGTAGAGCCTAACCTCGGAAGGCAGAAAGGTAGCCTTATGCAATGTAGATAATGCAGGATGGAGACAGAGCTTAGTCTTGGAAGGTAGAAAGGTAGCCTTATGCAATGTAAAAAAATGCAGGTGGAGACAGAGCTTAGTCTCGGAAGGCAGAAAGGTAGCTTTATGCAATGCAAGAAAAGGTGAAGAGTAATGAAATCTCTTAGCTGATAGATGATGGTCGATAGTTGATCGTGTTATTGTGGCTGCTGGGGATGTCTTGTGCAGATAGCACTTGTAAGTAAGCGATGATTCTAAAAGTTGTACTCCTACAAAATATGAATATGTAATCGTATTTGATGGTTTTAGGTCTTGGGGTGCCTGCATTCAAAGAAAAATCGTGAGTTTTATAAAGGGGAAGGTTAGTTTTTCTTCCCGTGGACTCCATTATTCCTACTCGGCTCTTGTTTTCATTGGGGGTAGCATTGCTAAACAAAGCAATCTTGATAGTAGCCATGTATGGTTTAGTAAATATATGATGTAACTATATAAAAATGATTTTCTTTTAGATGAACCGACGACTGCGATGCGGTTCAAAACATTGCGACCTTTTTTGCTCCAGAATTTTGAGGGTCCTCCTCAAAATTCTGCCCCAGTTTACTGGGCTGATGCCTCTAACAGCTGCGTGTGACAAATGGCTGAAAGTTAACTTCGGAATTTTGAGGGTCCTCCTCAAAATTCTGTCCCAGTTTCCAATATTGGGGGGGGGGGAATGAAATTTTTTATTGATTTCTGACTGAATCCATAGGGCTACATATGTATCCCCTCTTAAACGGGAATCAGGTCAGGCGTAGTTCAAGTTGAATCATAAAGGAATCATAATGATTACACATAATAACGCTTGACTGCATCTGAATTGATTGCCTTTGGCCAGACTTCTCCATCCATTTCTGCGAGTATGAGGGATCCTCCTGCTAAGACCCAGTAAACCATGTAGGGTCCTTGCCAGTTAGGAGAGAACTTTCCTTTGGCTTCATCCTGATGCGGGAAAATTTTCTTCAACACCAGCTGCCCCGGTGTGAATTGTCTCGGCTTGACTCTTTTGTTGAAGGCTCTGGACATCCTGTTCTTATACAATTGACCATGGAAAACCACATTCATTCTTTTTGGGTCTATAAAAGCTAACTGCTCATAGCGCCTCTTTACCCATTCTGCATCTTCAAGTTACGCTTCCTGTATAATCCTCATGGAGGGAATCTCTACCTCAGCCGGGATGACTACCTCGGTACCGTAAACCAACATATGGGGAGTCGCCCCGGTTGATGTGCGAACCGTGGTACGATACCCCAATAAAAAAATGATAGCTTTTCGTGCCACTGCTTGTGTTTCTCTATCATTTTCCTCAGTATCTTCTTAATGTTCTTATTAGCTGCTTCTATAGCTCCATTCATTTGAGGTTTGTAGGCTGTAGAATTCTTGTGCTTAATCTTGAATGTCTCACACATTGCTTTCATCAAGTCACTGTTGAGATTGGAACCATTATCAGTAATGATTGACTCTGGGATGCCTAACTGGCAAATGATACGGTCGCGGACAAAGTCTTCCACAACCTTCTTAGTTACTGCCTTATATGATGCTGCTTCAACCCATTTGGTAAAATATTCAATTGCTACTAGAATAAATCTGTGCCCGTTTGATGCGGCAGGCTCGATAGGTCCGATGACATCCATTACCCAAGCGGCGAACGACCATGGTGAGCTTGTTGCATTAAGCTCGTTAGGAGGCACCTTTATCATATCTGCATGTATCTGACAGCGATGGCATTTTCGGACATACTGAATGCAGTCTGTCTCCATAGTTATCCAAAAATAACCAGCTCGGAGTATTTTCTTGACTAAGACAAAACCATTCATGTGCGGGCCACAGGTCCCTGCATGAACCTCTTCCAACAACCTGGATGCTTCATTTGCTTCGACACACATCACTAATCCCAAATCGGGAGTCCTCCTATACAGGATTCCTCTGCTGTGAAAGAAGTGGTTGGATAACCTCCGTAGTGTGCGCTTCTGAGTAGCGTTTGCAAATTTTGGATATTTTCATGTTGCCAAATATTTCTTAATATCATGAAACCATGGTTTTCCATCTTCTTCTTCTTCGACATGAGCATAGTAAGCAGGTTGATCCTGGATTTTTACCGGGATAGGATCAATGAAGTTCTTATCTGGATGCTGAATCATGGATGATAGAGTGGCCAATGCATCGGCGAACTCATTCTGGACTCTTGGGACGTGCCGGAATATGTCTTTGTGAACCTCTTCCTCAACTACTGTATGTGATGCAAATACGGAAGTATCTTGGAGTTCTTGGTTGCCCATTCTTCTTGGACCTGATGTATGAGCAAGTCTGAATCCTCGATCACTAGTAACTCCTGAACTTTAATATCAATGGCCATCTTGAGCCCTAAGATGCAGGCTTCATACTCAGCCATGTTGTTGGTGCACGGGAACCTGAGCTTGGCGGACACCGGATAATGCTGACTTGTTTCTGATACTAGAACTGCTCCTATGTCAACTCCTTTGAAGTTTGCTTCTCCATCGGAAAACATACTCCATCCATCATAAGATTCTGTGATGTCTTCTTCTATAAAATAGACCTCTTCATAAGAAAAATACGTCTTTAAAGGCTCGTATTCTCCGTCCACGGGATTTTGGACAAGATGATCTACCAGTGCTTGTCCTTTAATTGCCTTGTGGGTTATGTAAACAATGCCGAATTCACTCAGCAGGATTTTCCACTTGTCTAGCTTGCCCATGGGCATGGGCTTCTAGAAGATATACTTAAGCGGATCCATTCTCAATATGAGATAAGTAGTATATGCACCGAAATAATGCCTCAATTTCTTAGTTACCCAAGTCAGAGCACAACAGGTGCACTCTAGTAAGGAATATCGGGCCTCGTATGGGGTGAACTTCTTGCTGAGGTAGTAGAGGGCTTGCTCCTTTCTCCCTGTTTCATCATGTTGTTCCAAAACACAACCGAATGCCATATTCGATACTGCAAGGTAGAGCAATAGCGGTCTACCCGGTTCGGGCAGAACTAAAACTGGCAGCGTTGACAGGTATTCCTTGATTCTGTCGAAGGCTTTCTGACAATCATCAGTCCATTTAGTGGCGGCGTCCTTCTTCAACATCTTAAAGATTGGCTCACAAATGACAGTGGACTGAGCTATGAACCGGCTGATGTAATTGAGTCTCCCCAAGAAACTCATAACCTCTTTCTTGTTCTTTGGTGGTGGCAATTCTTGAATAGCCTTAACCTTTGACGGATCCATTTCAATTCCTCGTCGACTTAAAATGAAACCAAGCAGTTTTCTGGCAGAAACCCCAAATGCACATTTGGCAGGATTCAGTTTCAGGTTGTACCTTCACAATCTGTTAAAGAACTTCCTCAAATCTTCCATGTGGTCAGTGGCTTTCTTGGATTTGATGATAACATCGTCTACATACACCTCGATCTCTTTGTGTATCATGTCATGGAAAATAGTAGTCGTAGCCCTCATGTAGGTGGCCCCAGAATTTTTTAATCCAAACAACATCATCTTATAATAATACATCCCCTACGGCGTAATAAAAGTCGTTTTCTCCGCATCTTCTTCGTCCATCGATATCTGATGATACCCGGCAAAATAATCAATGAAGGACTGCAACTCGTGCTTGGTGCAGTTGTCAATCAGGATGTGTATGTTAGGCAAGGGCAAGTCTTCTTTTGGACTAGCCCGGTTGAGATCCCGGTAGTCGACACAGACTCTGACCTTCCCGTCCTTCTTTGGCACTGGCACAATGTTGTCCAACCATGTTGGATACTCCACTACTCTGAGGACCTTGGCTTTGACTTGTTTGGTAACTTCCTCCTCAATTTTCAAACCCATGTCTAGCTTGAACTTTCTGAGCTTCTACTTTACCAGCGGGCATGTCGGATCTGTTGGCAGCTTGTGAGCTACAATAGATCTGCTGAGACCGGTCATATTATCATACGACCATGAAAATATATCCTCGTATTCATTTAAGAATTTCGTGTACTCTTACTTTTCTGATGGTGATAGGTGAGCACTGATGCATGCTTCCTTGACATTCTCGGTATCCCCCAAGTTGACAACCTCAGTTTTGTCCAAGTTAGAATTGGGCCTATTCTAAAAGTCTTCAACCTCTTTAACGACCTCTTGTGGTATATCATCCTCTTGTGAGTCTATATCTATTTGTTGCGTTATCTCGTCGCATGTTATATTCGTCGGTCCATCAAGATAAGTAATAGTAATGTTGTATAAATAAAGTAAATGATAGAGAAAATAATAAGAGTGAGATTTACTGAAATACTTTGATAAATTCCATAATTGTTTTGAACATCGGAGCTCTTTTCAAAATTTAAAGAAAATACGGAAAGGAGATCAACTAGCGAAAAAGTAAAAGATAATGCATAGTGCTTTGTTCAGCCTTGCTACCCTGAAGCTTTCCGGACCTTGGTGGTTCTGATGGGACAATTGTTGAGGCGTTCTCCTCAGCTCACAACTTGTATGGAAGGGCCTCCCTCCCCTTCCTCTTCGAAGATGACATGACATTCTATATTGTCATCTTGCAGAAACAAATTCCTCATAGCTGACAATGCTTCCTCATCTTCTGACCCATATATGATGGCTGCTGGCTGGAAAGTCTGCCCTATGTGAGGTATCGGATGCTCCACTGGATAGTAGTAGCTGCGCCAGGGTGATGACCAGTGGTTGAACTCCTCCTAACTGTATTCATATCCCAAACTGAAAGTGGTTCCATGTTTCTTCAACTTGATGGGTTTGGCAATTCCCTGGAGGTTCTAGTCCAGTCCCTTTCTGGGCTCATATCCACACCAATTCAGTATACTTTCAATCTTGTTATCCAATGTCACGACCCCAACCGGGTTGTGATGGGGCCCAGCACACTACTAGGCAAGCCCGACCATTTATATCAATAACCCCGTTAATTAAACAAATGAAGATAAATATCATTTAACACAAGAATTTGAAATACTGATAATAATGCAAAAATAATCTAACAAAATACCAACACTGCCTAACTAGGACCCGGTGTCACGACTATGAGCCTTTAATGACAGCATAATATCCTACTACAAAGTCTGTCTAATACTGATAATACGGAAATAAAGGATAAAGATAGATGGGAGAATCAACGGCTGCGAACGCCTTGCAACTACCTCGAATACTCCCGGAAAGAACTCTGGATCAGCTGGAATCACTCAGCCTAAGACTGCCCTGGATCTGCACACAAGGTGCAGGGAGTAAAGTGAGTATCCCAACTCTGTGAGTAATAAACATAACTAAAGTCTGAAAGTAAGAAAATGCAGGAAATGCACAAAGTACTCTATATCTAGCAGTTCATATCCAATCCAGCGGAAAAATATACAACAAATAATACAGTTAAGAAATAAGGCATGAAAGTATGCAACACATGTAACGGTACACTCCAGTACCCGCTGCGGTGTGCAGCCCGCTCCACTTATTTAACGTCGACGACGCCCACTGGGGGTGTGTACAGACTCCGGAGGGGCTCCTACAACCCAAGCGCAATATCAGCCAGGTATTGGCATAAAATAGGCTCTCGGCCTCAGTATCAATATATAATAATTGCTACGGCGTGTAGCCCGATCCATATCAAGGAAACATCCTCACCACTAGGTCCCCGACACATCTCAGTCAAATAAGTCCACAGCCAATCGGGCGTGACATACTATAGGGATCTCATCCCTCATATCCTTTTCATTTAAGGTTCATGTATAAAACACATTTATTATATTGTTTTTAATATTTGAAAACATGACTGAGAATTTATGTTATGCACACAAGTGAGGAAAAACACATAAAGATTCCCTAAGGATTTTACAGGTCGGCACAAGGCCCCAAACACGGCTATAAGCCCAATCCACAGTGATAAAGTATGCGTCTCAATCGCCCATATAGAAGAAATCATACTCGGGATGGACCAAGTATCAATCCCCAACAGTAACCGACCCCGCACTCATCGTAGAATGCGTGTCACGCCTCAATATAGCGTCACGATGTGAAAGTCCGGGGTTTCAAACCCTCAGAACAGCAGTTACATCAATTACTCACCTCAAGCCGGCCACAAGACTAGTCCGCTATGCCTTTTCCTCTCGAATCCGCCTTCTCGCGCGTCGAATTCGGTCAAAACCACAATGAATACATTACAATAGGCTAATGGAACATAACCCAATTGAAAGAACTCAAAAAACACCCAAAAATACGAAGTTGGCAAAACCCGAGCACCGGGCCCACTTCTTGAAAAATTATGAAATTCACATCACCGGAATCCTCGTCTCGCCACGAGTCCGTACATATAAAATACACAAGAATCGGAGTCCATTTGACCCCTCAAATCATCAATTTAAACCCTCTTAGGTTTCAAGCCCTAACCTCCATTTTTACCCTTTAATTCCTTGAATTTCCGTGATTAATTCATGTTTTTACACCGTAATAACATAATCCGAGTCCAAATATTCATACCTGATGAAACTCCTTCGAATCCTCTTCAAAACCGCCCAAAAACCCGCTTTACTCAAAGTCCTAAATGTTTTCTTCCTTTCCAAGTTCGTGAACACTGTTCACTATAACACAGGTCCTTTTTCCGCTTCTGCGGTCCTTTTACCGCACCTGCAGTCCTTCTTATGCGACATATTGACCGCTTATGCGGTCTAACTTAAACCACCTGGGACCGCTTATGCGGTTTCCTCCAACCGCTTCCGCGGTCTAATATCCGCTTATGCGGCTGCGCAAAAGCGACCCCTCTTCCTCTTATGCGAAAATCCCTTAGGCCACACCTGTCCACTTCTGCGGCTCCCCCCACCGCATCTGCAGAAATATCAGAAGAATGGAAAATCTGACTGCAACAATTGCTTAAAAACCCCCCGTTTAACCATCCGAAATCACCCCGAGGCCCCCGGGACCTCAACCAAAAGCACCAAAACATCCAACAACCTTATTCAAACTTGTTCCAATCTTCAAAACACGTCAAACAGCGCTAAAACCACTAAAACACATCGGATTCAAGCCTAGTTTTCATCCAAAATTCCTAAATGCACATTCAATCAAGAACTCGACCAAACGACGTCCGAATGAACTGAAAATTTGCAAACATATCCAAAATCACCTAACGAAGCTACTGAAACTCTTGGAGTTCCATTCCGACCCTCGGATCAAAATCTCACCTATCAACCGGAATTCGCCAAAATTCAAACTTCGCCAATTCAAGCCTAATTCTACACCGGACCTCCAAATTCGATTCCGATCGCACTCCTAAGTCACAAATCATCCCCCGAAGCTAACCGAACCACCGGAATTCACATTCAAGCCCTCTAACCACATAGTAAACTTCTGGTTGACTTTTCTAAAACAAGCTTTCTTCTAAGAGGCTAAGTGCCTCATTTCCAACTAAAACCAACTCAATTCCACCCGATCAACTCAAATATCGATATTGAAACATAAGGCAACACAACATGGGGGAAACGGGGTGGTAACTCACGTGACAATAGGCCGGGTCGTCACATCCTCCCCAACTAAAACAAACGCTCGTCCTCGAGCGGGTCAAGAAACATACCTGGAGTCTCAAACAAGTGAGGATATCTTCTCCGCATCTCCTGCTCGGTATCCCACGTAGTCTCCTCCACGGGCCGACCTCTCCACTGCACCTTCACCGAAGCTATATCCTTCGACCTCAACCTCCGAATCTAAAGACCCAAAATAGCCACTGGCTCTACATCATAGGTCAAATCATCATCCAACTGCACTGTACTGAAGTCCAACACATGAGATGGGTCCCCAACATACTTCCGGAGCATAGACACATGAAATACCGGGTGAACTCCCGACAGGCTGGGTGGCAAAGCAAGCATATAGGCCACCTCCCCAATCCTCCTAAGTACCTCAAAAGGGCCAATGAACCTCGAACTCAGCTTCCCTTTCTTCCCGAACCGCATGACGCCCTTCATGGGCGAAACCTTCAGCAAGACCTTTTCGCCCACCATATAAGATACATCTCGGACCCTCCGATCCGCATAACACTTCTGACGCGACTGAGCTGTACGAAGTCTCTCCTGAATCACTTTCACCTTATCTAAGGCATCCTGGACCAACTATGTCCCCAACAACCTAGCCTCGCCGGGCTCAAACCAACCAACCGGAGATCTATACTGTCTCTCATATAAGGCCTCATATGGTGCCATCTGAATACTAGATTGATAACTGTTGTTGTAAGCAAACTCTGCAAGAGGCAAGAAATCAGCCCAAGAACCTCAAAAGTCAATAAAACAGGCACGTAACATGTCCTCCAATATCTGGATGGTATGCTCGGACTGCCCGTCCGTCTGAGGATGAAACGCTGTGCTCAACTCTAACTGTGTACCCAACTCTCGCTGAAAAGTCCTCCAAAACTGAGAAGTCCAAAATGTTTTCTTCCTTTCCAAGTTCGTGAACACTGTTCACTATAACACAGGTCCTTTTTCTGCTTCTGCGGTCCTTTTATCGCACCTGTGGTCCTGCTTATGCGACATATTGACCGCTTATGCGGTCTAACTTAAACCACCTGGGACCGCTTATGCGATCCAATCATCTGCTTATGCGGTTTCCTCCAACCACTTCCGCGGTCTAATATCCGCTTATGCGGCTGCGCAAAAGCGACCCCTCTTCCGCTTATACGGAAATCCATTAGGCCACACATGTCCGCTTCTGCGGCTCCCCCCACCGCATCTGCGGAAATATCAGAAGAATGAAAAATTTGAGAGCAACAATTGCTTAAAAACCCCTGTTTAACCATCCGAAATCACCCCGAGGCCCCCGGGACCTGAAAAGCACCAACAAATCCAACAACCTTATTCAAACTTGTTCCAATCCTCAAAACACGTCAAACAATTCTAAAACCATTAAAACACATCGGATTCAAGCCTAGTTTTCATCCAAACTTCCGAAATGCGCATTCAATCAAAAACCCGACCAAACGACGTCCGAATTACCTGAAAATTTGCAGACATATCCAAAATCACCTAACAAAGCTACTGAAACTCTCAAAATTCCATTCCAACCCTCGGATCAAAATCTCACCTATCAACCAGAATTCGCCAAAATTCAAACTTTGCCAATTCAAGCCTAATTCTACACCGAACCTCAAAATTCGATTCTGATCGCACTCCTAAGTCACAAATCATCCCCCGAAGCTAACCAAACCACCGAAAATCACATTCTAGCCCTCTAACCACATAGTCAACTTCCGGTTGACTTTTCTAAAACAAGCTTTCTTCTAAGAGGCTAAGTGCCTCATTTCCAACTAAAACCAACTCAATCCCACCCGATCAACTCAAATATCAATATTGAAACATAAGGCAACACAACATGAGGGAAACAAGGTGGCAACTCACGTGACGACGGGCCGGGTCGTCACATCCCACCACTTATCCTTGTCTACGGCGTTGACTTGCTCAATGTGATGGTAGGTTTGTCCGCCTATCTTCCTTCTTCCTCCGATAGCTGGGATGGTCTGACAACTGCATATGGGATTACTACCGTCGTAATAAATAATCACCTCTTGGTGATTCCACTCGAACTTCACTGCCTGGTGCAGGGTTGATGTTATAGCTCCAGCGGCGTGGATCCAAGGTCATCCCAATAGTAAGTTGTAAGATGCTGGGATGTCTATCACTTGAACATCAACATCGAACCAAGTCGGTCCTATTTGCAGACACAAACTAATTTCCCCAATAGTGGACCTTTGGGAACCATCGAAAGCTTTGACGTTGATGGCCCAATTCTTGATCTCATGCAGGCTCTTCCCCAATGTTCTAAGAGTCACCAATGGACAAATGTTGAGGCTGGACCCTCCGTCAATCAAAGTCCTAGTGATGAAATAGTCTTCACATTGAACTGTTATGTGCAATGCTTTGTTGTGTCTTAGCCCCTCCAGGGGCAACTCATATTTGACTATCCAATATGTGCCCCACCATGTTCGCCGTTTCTCCTCCAGTTATGTTGCTGGGTACATATGCCTCACTCAATATCTTCAATAACGCATTCTTATGTGCATCGGAGCATTACAGCAGAGCGGGGATGGAGATCTGTGCCGGTGTTTTATTCAGTTAATCAACGATTGAGTACTCTTTTGCTTGTATCTTCCGCCATAGATCATCGGGCCCAGTTTCAATAGGTCGTACAGAGGCCTGCTTACTTGATTCAACTAAATTCTCTGGAGTATATATCATGTCGGTTCTATTCATACCCTATGCTGCAATTACTTCTCCAGACCGAGTTTTCCCCTTCCTTCTCGCCTCGGCGGTATAATCCCAAGGAACGGCCTGTGTATGGAATGACGTTATGGCTAACATTGCTACAGGAATGGGTACCCTTGTTTTGGGAGGTAACACAACAACTTCAAATGGTACAGGTGCCTTTGGAGATCCAAACTCAACCTCAATTGGCTCTGTTGTCTTTGTAGATGACGGTGTTTCAAGCTCGAGGGGTACGAACATGTTTACTTCAGCATCCCTAGAGGGTTAGATCTGGACTACAATTGGATTCAGTGTGACTGTTGGCTTTTTGGGCTCGTCACCTTTGGCAATCAACCCAATCGACCCTTTGGGGTCACAATCATCATCTACCTCGATCATGTGCACGCTTCCACCATTATGGTCGGGCAGGGGATTGTTGCAAACATTGGGAGCAGTCTACTTTGCCACGATGATCTTGTTGTCAATTAAATCTTGGATCTTATCCTTTAGAGATTGGTACTCATCAATGGTATGCCCTTTCATGTCGGAATGGTATGCACAGGTTTTGTTTTGGTTGCCCCATTGGGAAGGATTTTCTGGAGTTATGGCAGGGATTGGGGTGACGTAACCACCAGCTTTGAGCCTTTCATATAACTGGTCGATTGGTTCGGCGATGGCGGTGTATTGCTTAGGAGGTCTACGGTCGAGTTAGGACGTGATCTAGGGAAGTTTTGGCGGGTGGGAAGTGATTGATAGTGAGGGGGCTGAGCATTATAGGCTTGGTATATGGGTGCGGGTTGGGAATATCTTGGTGAGGTAGGTTGATATATGGGGGATGGAGATGATTGGTAAGTAGGTGGTGGAATTTAGTAAGAGGGCGGAGGTGCTTGGTAATTAGGGATAGGTTGATATGTGAGAGGAGGTACTAGGTAAGCTTGGTATTTTACTGGGGATTTCATTCTATGTGCAACCATCACGACACTCACATCCTTTTTCTTGGACGTGCCACCCGACTGTAGAGCCTTGTTGGTAGCCTACAATGCCTCAAAATTAGTGAAAATATGATTTTAATGCCTTCCTTGATCCTTCCCCTAGTTTGATGTTGTCGGAGAATTTTTGGCCTTAAATCAACATCAATCTCTCATAATACTATGGGTCCTCAGCTCGGACAAAAACCTATTCATCTGTTTTTCTTCTAAGGCCGGCTTGACCTTAGCAGCCTTTAATCTCCAACGAGTAGCATACTCCCGAAATGTCTCTTTAGGTTTTTTCTTTAAATTCTGGATGTAGAATACATCTGGCGCATTCTCCGTACTGAATCTGAACCGGTTCATGAAATCGGATGCCATTCCTACCCAACTTGTCCACTTCTTGGGGTCTTGGCTAATGTACCAAGTTAGAGCATCACCTTTCAAACTTCTCATGAAGAGCTTCATGCGAATCTTTTCATCTCTTTTGACACCGACTTGCTTATCACAGTATGTCCTCAAATGGACTCTGGGATCCCCTGAGCCATCAAACATCTTGAACTTGGGAGGTTTGTACCCCTCGGGAAGTTTGACGTCTGGCTAAATGCAAAGGTCCTCATAATTCAGACCCTCAATACCTTTGTTTCCTTCAACACCCTGGACTCGGCTAGTTAGTTTCTTGAGTTCTGCAGCCAGGTTCTTGATGAGAGAGTCTTTGTCATCAGGCTCCGGTGTGCTTGAAATAGGTTGAGTATATTGTGGGATGGTTTCCACATCGATGGGGGTATGGTGGGGATGATTATTTGTGGAGTTTAGGGGTTCGGGAATGAGGAGCGGGGTGTTGTTTGAAATGTGACATGTGTTGCAGTTTTGATGTGGAGCGGGCTATTTATGTGGTTTCGGGATGTTCTGTGGCGGTTTAGGATTTTGAGGCATTGGGAAAGTTGACATCTGGGGTAGCGAGATAAAATGACAAGTTTGCCAAGTTCCGAACTTGGTCCAGTTCTTCTTGAAATTTCTGTAACTTCTATTCGAGCTGGGTGGCGCTTTCTTTGGAACCCTGAATACCCTGAGGAACCTCTACCCTTTCAACTGAGTTCTCCTTGTTGATGTTGCTCAAGTCTTCCATTTTTGCTTTGTTCTTGTTTCTGATAGGACTTGGAGAATGAGGAGGAGGTGGAGGACCCTTAGGTCTTGTGGAGTAGGATGATGATGCTAGAGTGCACGAACTAACGTTTTGGGGAGGGGAATAAAAAAAGTAAAAACAAAAAGGTAACAAGTTAGTGAGGGTTATGAGAAAACATAATGCAATATTTAAACATATAGTGTAAGAATATGAATCGTATCCTAATTTGGGTGCCTCATTATGCCCGAGGTAGGCCTAGCGACAAGTTGATAAAACTAAGACGAATCCCAAAACGACACTAAAATAGTAGAAAGTAAAATGTCACTAATGGCCATTAGCATTATTACATTTTAAAGCGAAGAAAAAGACTCCTAACTACTTGGTCCCATAAAGACCTTCCCCAGACTCGGCATCTTTAGCTCAATCGAATAGTTTCACCACGTAGTCCCAGCAGCAAATAGGCTCTAGCCAAGTGTCCTCCTTCATTTCCCTCAGTGTTCTGGCAATTTTCGATCATCTGGATGAATTTCTTTTCCAACTCTACCAAACCTCGCTCTAGATACCCTAGTCGTTTGTTGGCACTGACAGCCATATCTTTCCATTCTTCGATCAACTTCTGATGTGCTTTTTGAATTTCCTGATGGTCACTTTCGCACTCTTTGATCCTCTTGCGCAATTGGTTGTAGTTAACCTGTATTTCAGCCCTCTCGTCGATGACCCTATGACTTCGAACAGACCCGGGCTATCCCAACCTGCCATGATCTTCTTCTAACTAGCCTGGATAGTATAGGGTGTAACCGGCATGGTATCTATCAAGTTCTATGGAATCCTTTTCTAGGATGATTTTGCAATTCCACATGTGTTGAGCTTGACATTTGTATGGGCTATCTTCGTCTTGGAAATCGTCCCTAAAGTGACTCATCTTGTTGACCTTTGGTATGACATGCTTCCTCCCTGCCTGCCTCATGACTCGAAGAGGGACATAGGGATAAGTTCCTCTTAGACCAATGAGTATGAGGAATGGAGTGTCCCGAGAGCGAATGATGAACTCTCTAGTAGGGAACCATTCAAACATCCACTGTACTTTGTCCTTTTTCAGATTTTCGAACAATTCCACCCACCCTTTAGTGTCTTCTGGTTGAGCAAACATGTTAGGCATATAGTTTATTCTCTTGGGATGGTGGAAGGCTATATGATCATTCCACGGCCTTCTTCGAAGGTCTTGACGATATTGGCCCCTTTGGAGATGTTCTATAAGCCAGAGTTGGAGTAGTAGGTTACAACCCTCAAAGTGATTGGCCCCTTGTTGATAGTTTTCCAGGGCTTGGTATATCTCAGAAAAAATCATAGGTACTATGGTAAAAGGCTGCCCGCCGATCCCTTCCATTAGAGCCTTGGTGACCATGGCTAGTCTGGTATGGATCCTAGCCTTCTTCATAGGAAACAGTATCATCCCCAAAAAGTAGAACATAAAGACGAAGATCCTTCTGTGGATATGCCCCAATGATGTGAGGGCAAATTCATTTGGGTAGGTGCGGTAGGACTTGCTATGGCCATACCTCTCGTACAGATAGTCAAAAGAAATGTAAGAGTCCTTCAAACAAGTCAAGTCTGGATTTTTCTTAAGTCCTATCATCTTGAGGAAACCCCTACCCTTGCGATTTTCTAGCATAAGCAAACCTGGAGTCTCCAAAGGAATACCTACTAACCCTCTTATTTCCTTGAGCAGAGGTGTCATTTCAAGATCCCCAAAGTGAAACACTGATCTACCACTATCCCAGAATAAGGTTGCAGCCTCTATGATTTTGTTGTTAGGCTGGATTTCCAAAAGAGAAGGCAGATTTCCCAAATATTTGTGGACGAGGGTCTGGTCACTGGAGTGAAGGTCTTCCCACCAGCTTAGCAACCTTGGGTGAATGTTGGTTACCATGACGAATCTGGGGACTTTATGCCTCATTTTCTGCAAAATAAAGTGTTAGACCCTTACCCCACCAGACTCGACTATTTCAACCAATAATTAGCATAAACGGCATTTAGTTCTCCAAATAAATGCACATAATATGGTGTTGTCTGTTTGTGTTCCAAGGGAACCCGATGGACTTTGGACAAGCATATCTTAAAGAGTCATTATGTGGACAGCATAACTGACTCGACTAGGTTTGACAGTGATGCATGCACATTTTAAACAGAATAGGGTTTCTATGGGATATTAGACAGGTACCCTGAGCGGACAACTCAAGAGGGAAGGGCACGGAACCATCGACTGCACCGCTGATCGACTGGTTTTACTGCAAATATGCCTTTGCCAAATTTAGGGGTGATAATATCGGAAGAGCGCAACAACTCATTTTAAGCGTTGTTATGGTATTTGTTTGGCACGAGTGGAATATGAAGTTGAAGATGCAATTACAAGAATAAAGCAAGTTGTCACGTATTTGCACATTCATAAATAACGATTACAATAATTTCTCAGAATTACAACAATATTGAAGGAAAGCATTAAAGAAAAAGAAACAAAAAAGCCAAATCAGTTTCGAATAAAGACATTAAATAAAGCAATAAAGAAGTAATAAAGTCACAAATAACATGAAGTGGTAAAAGCCTAAAGAAATCCCCAGCAGAGTCGCCATGCGGTCGACGCCCCCTTTTTCTACCGAAATCGGGTTTACGACATTTGGGCAGACAACTCTATTCCCCTTTGGGATTTAGGTTTTTGGAATTGAAGAGTCGCCACCTAATGATTAAGTGCATTAGAACACTAAGGGTTTTGAGTTTGAAAAACCAGAGTTCGGGTAAGGGCTAGAAATTATCTCGAGAGGAAGGTGCTAGGCACCCATCAAGATCCACTAGTGTGGTTCCCGGCCATGTTATATTGTGACTTTAAATGCAAACAATCAAGTAGGCAAGCAAGAATTACAAACACAAGGGTTTTTTTTCACATAATGGTTGCAAGATATTAAAGAAGTTCAAGAAGATGAAATTTGAGATAAGAAACAGTTTTAAAAAGAAAAAAAGAAAGTTGAAGTTTACGAAACGCGGTTGAATTTCTGAAATAAAATGACTAAATTAGGGAATGGGCCCTAATTTTATACATAATATTTATCACCCCATACAACACCCGGTAACCGTTTATACACGTGGTGTTATCGCGTGGTCATCATATTCATATCTACCCTTTCCTACCCTATTAAGGTATTAAACACGGAATGGTCTCGTTTTACTTATTGCATGCTATTACTCATCCCATCCTATCAGTCTCGGAGGAACTTAGGACTAGTATTCCTAAAAGGTGGGATATTAGGCTGATTGGTTTCAAAGGGTAAAAATCTAAGGCGACATACAAAAAAGACATACTGCATGTTGGGGGGAAGCATGTAAACATATAAAGGCTCATGTATACCTCCTCAAACAAAACATATAAGTAGCATGACTTAAACATAATTAAGGCCTCAAAAGATAGGGACTTTTACAGCAGTTAAAACTTGGTTTTAAAAAATGTAGTAGTAATAGTAATAGCACGATTCTGGGCAGGGATGAGCAACCCAGTGATTTGAGGACATAAAAATCAGAAGCCTAGTAAAAGTAAATAGGTGCATCATTTCAAAATCATTTTTAGCAGAGTTTTTTAAGAAAAGCTGAGTGAACTTCAAAGAATAAAGACAAGAATAGGAACGACAGAGTTGAAATTAAAGAAGTTGGTTGGTCTTAAATTAATAGAAAACACAATTGATCGGGCCTAAAGTTTTCCTAGGCGTCGTGGTACATTGTCTGATTTTAAAAAAAAGATGGATATGTATATTTTGATTCTGATTTATAATGGTATGTGTGATAAGGTATTTGTAGAAAACATTTCAAACCACTTTGCCATATTTTAACAAAGTTATTAGACAAACGTGAATTAACTACTGCAACTCGAACGAGTGAGAAGTCCTAAGGGCAGGATATTTAATGTACATAAGAGTTGCTAAAAAAAGATTTCTAACATGCCAATGCAGTAATGACAAGTTATTTGGCTTGTTGCTAATTGCTTGCTAGTTATAAACTGATCGTGGTTAAGAGGTGAGCATAATGTCAAGCTGAAAGTAAAGAACCTAAAGCAGGATCTCTAATGAATGAGAGGCACGTCCTATGCAAGTTGTCTATTGTGTAGATAAATAAATAAAACCCTGTAAGCATGTTTTCTACCCATTATTTTTAATAAGCATGCATAACCCTCCCCTATATTCACTATTCACCCCAATCGTTTGTTTACAAATTATTGCAAACCAATAGTACCTGAATTACAGCAATAAAGAACAGAAAAAATAAAAAGCTATTCTTTAGGGAGCCTCTAATCAGGCCTAATCTTTCAACCTCAACCCTTTCGAGTTTATAGTGTTTGCCATGGTCTAGGTGCGGCAAAGCTCCCTAGGGCCCCATTGGGTCCCAAGCTAATACCAGCACCTAGACACTTAAGAGAATGCATAACAAGTGTAGTTTGGAATACCATCCTTGTGTGTCAAAGTTCAATGAGTACTCAGAGGTACTCAAAGCAATGCTCACACGAAGGGGGCAGAACCTATTCTCTAAGAGTAGTATGAAGTGCAGGAAGAAGTATTTTAAAGAAGAATTTCAAAAAAATAGGGGATTTGTTTGGAAATAAACAACATAAACAATGGTTTAATAGGAGTTTAATAGCATAGGATTGCATACAAGGATCATGGGGAAAGGGATCAAATAGATCACACAACGTTAAAGATTTTAATGACTACACAGAATCAGAAGATTTAGGGGACCAAGCATTGGTCAGGCTTAACATGATTCTTAGACAACAACAGGGGAACAATCATGACATTTAAGATAAACAACAATTAGAAACATGTGAACCAAGAAAGACATACAGAGTGCCAAAGATCAGGGGTACTGGGAAGGGGTAAATTTAGGCATGTTAATGTACAGCAATAGGATTCACAGAAGCTAGGGATAGGCAATGCCATGCTTCAGCCTTAGCATGCAGATCAAAAGACGTGGTGAAGTACTAAAGCAAAGCATCAATTACACATTGAACAGGAGAAGCATAAGTAGAAGACAATCAGAAAGATAATGAACTGAAACAAAAGTAAATACATTGGTTGGGGCTTATGCTATAACCATTGCACAATTATACCCATTCTCACACCTCTCGGTAGAGAGAAAGATTTTGCCCAATTGGCTCTCTCGAGACCAATTGGGTAGGCCAATTCGACCAAGCAACTAGAGTTCAAGTAGGGTGATTACTCGCTCGAGATTTAACCCATTAATTGGGACTACCATTTCTCATGGGTCCATCCCAATGCCTTGTTGGGTCAATTTTGGCGTCATAGACTCTCTTTCTCAAGAAGAGTTGAACCCACTAAGCTTGTATCTATGTTTGTAACCAGAAATTTGAAATTGAAACATAAAATCAACCCAAATAACAAACACCCAATATCAATCTAACGCTAGATGGCAACACCCATTAATTACTCACACTAGGGTTGAGCCACAACCCTAGCTAATGGGTTTAGCTACACATAATTAAAGAAGAAATAGATGAGGAACTAAACATATTAATTAATTACTAAGTAGAATCTACAAATATCTATCATTAATAAAGAGCAAAAGTGCCAAAAATGGCTACAATCTCGTTCCCAGGTGCACAGTTGCGTTTCAGAATCTAAAACTTAACCTAAAAATGGTAAAATATTCTATTTATATTAGGCTGGAAAAACTGGATAAAAATACCCATGCGAGGTTAGCGCAGACGACACAAAAAGGACCGTGGCCGCGTTGGCTCTTGGACTTATGATTTTAGCTTCTCTGAAGTTAAGGACCGTGGACCGCAAAATAGTGCACCGCGGCTGTGGTGGGAGTTGGCCCGGCCGCACATAAAGGAACACGGAGCGTAATGCTTGAACTGGCTAAAACCTCATCTCTCTGAATCTCGTTCACACGCACCACGCAAAAGAGATGCGCGGCCACGTGGCTTTAATCCTCAAATTTTCTGGTCTCTGAACCTCATGTCCGCGGGGTGCGTAAAAGAGTAGCGCGGCCGCAAAGCCTGACCGCGGACAGCGTGATAAGTACCGCGTCCGCGTCGCCTCCAGCTTGAAAATGCAAAATCTCTGAATCTCCTAGTGCGGCCGCATTCACTCTTGCGCGGTTCGCGCTAGGCCCTATTTTCCTCATTTCACTTAGCCTTTGACAGTTGAGCAGGTTTCACTCTGTTTTGAGCTGATCTTCGACATTTGTCGCTCAAACCTGCAATCAAGCACAACTTGTGAGCATTTTAGGACTATTTTGTAGCAATTTTTAACCAAAGCAATATAAAGCAGGGGTATAAAACATGGTAAAATCCCGACTTATCTGTCACCTCACTAAAATCAGATAACTCTGCCTCCGACCAGCCAGAACCCGCTACCGGGTGTATAAATACCTTCATCTGCACACACGGTGCAGGGAGTAAAGTGAGTACTCCAACTCAGTGATTAATAAAGGTAAATAACAACTGAGCAGTAAGAAATAACGTAAAGCAACCAATATATTGTATAGAAGTCGTGTAAAACCCTTTCAGAAAAGCGGTGATGCTGTGAAATATTTAGAAAATATCTTATCTCAGTTTTAACCTCTTTTGAAAATGACTTTCCAACAGTTACGCAATGATTGCAAAACAATTAGTGCCAATAAGCACAAAAAATCTGCCCTTCGGGCACAAATACCACAGTATAGCAAGTAAAAGGACAAGCAAAAATGAAGGATGAACATATAAAGGTTTTCCCCTCGAGAAATATCTCAGAACAGTACCAGCAACTCGGGCTCACTCTCAGAACACTCTCAACCCCTCGGGCTCTCTCTCAGATCACTCTCAGAATAGTATCATATGGTAACCGCTGCGGCATGCAACCTGATCCATATATCGCTGCGGCATGCAGCCCGATCCACATATCGCTACGGCATGAAGCTCGATCCACATATCGCTACGGCATGTAGCTCGATACATATATCGCTGCGGCATGCAGCCCGATCCATATATCGTCGACGGTGCTCACGGGGGTGTGCAAACTCCAGGAGGGGCCTCTTACGGCTCAAGCGCAATATCAAGCCACCTCGTGGCATCATCTCTCTGCACTCGGCCACACATCACTCAACACTCGGCCTCACATCACTCAAGCCACCTCATGGCATATAAATGAATCTCAGGCCCTCGACCTCATATCAGTCAGCATATCCTCACATATGGCCCTCGGCCTCACTCAGTCCAAAAATCATCAAAAGCCCCTCGAGCATTAGTAAAACAGTATTTCTCAGCCCAAAACATCATTTAAAAATATCATTTAAGTATCAAATCGGAATAAAAGTGGCTGAGGTTGTAAAATAGTAGATATCAACAGGACTGAGTTCAAATAGTAAGTCAAAACAGTGGGGAAATAGTGATAAAAATCCCCGAAGGGTTCAAATAGTTGGAACGAAGCCCAAATATGACAATCAGCCCAAATTATGATGATAACAAGTAAGTTTCAGTCAAATACATGGTAAAATCATCAATCAGGATGGATCGGGTCACAATCCCCAATGGCGCTCTACCCCACACTCGCTATCCAGTGTGCAAGTCACCTCAATTTAGCACTACGATGTGCAATCCGGGGTTTCAAACCCTTAGAATATCATTTACAATCATTACTCACCTCGAACCGACAAAATATCAAGCTTGTGATGCCTTTACCCCTCAAATCCACCACCACGCGCGTCGAATCTATCCAAAATCAGAGCGAATACATCACAATATGCTAAGGGAACAAAGCCCAAGCGAAAACAATCAATAACATGCATAAATCCCGAAATTACCAAAACCCGAGCCCCGGGCCCATTTCTCGAAACTTAGAATTTTTTCACATCATTAGATTCCTCATATCCCCACGAGTTCATACATATCAAAAGTTCTCAAATCCGACCACAAATGGTCCTTTAAATCCCAATTTAAAAGTCCAATTTCTCTAGCCCTAGTTCTTCAATTTTAGGCTTAGTTTCCATGAATTTTAAGGTGGATTTCATAATAAAAATGAGTTTTAAGTTAAAAATCTTACCTCCAATCGATTCCCCTTGAATCCCTCTTTAATCTCCACCAAAAAGCTCTCAAAATGATCAACCATGGAGGAAAAATGACCCAAAATTGCAAATAAAATAACTTAAAAGCTTTCTGCTTAGTTCTAACCTTTCTTCATCGCGGTCGCGGCACAAGCCTCGCGATTACGAAGAGAAATTATTCAAGACCTCACAATTACACTACGCGAATGCAACCAACAACCTGTGAACGCGAGGATCAAATGAAATAACCTTACACGAATGCAAGTAACCATACGGGAACGCGATGCCCAAATTACCTTTGACCCCATCTGACTCACTTCCTCTACGTGATCGCCTACCCTCATTTGCGAACGCGATACTTTGATCTGAAGCCCCTATCGCGAACATGAAGGTTGAATTCATGGACTTCCTCAATCCTTCTACGCGATCGCGACGCACTATCGATGCCCCCTTTTTTCTCGCAAAATCGAGTTTACGACATTTTGGCGGACTACTCTATTCCCTTTTGGGATTTGGGTTTTTTGAATTGAAGAGTCGCCACCAATTGATTAAGTGCATTAGGACACTTAGGGTTTTGAATTTGAAAAACAAGAGTTCGAGTAAGGGCTAGAAATTATCTCGAGGGGAAGGTGTTAGGCACCCCTCAAGATCCACTAGTGTGGTTCCCGGCCATGTTATATTGTGACTTTAAATACAAACAATCAAGTAGGCAAGCAAGAATTACAAACACAAGGGGTTTTTTTTCACATAATGGTTGCAAGAGATTAAAGAAGTTCAAGAAGCTGAAATTTGAGAGAAGAAATAGTTTTAAAAAAAAAAGAAAGCTGGAATTTACGAAAAGCGGTTGAAATTCTGAAATAAAATGAATAAATTAGGGAATGGGTCCTAAGTTTATACATAATATGGATCACCACACAAAACACCCGATAACCGTTTATACACGTGGTGCTATCGCATGGTCATCATATCCATATCTACCCTTTCCTACCCCGTTAAGGTATTAAATGCGAAATGGTCTCGTTTTACTTATTGCATGCTATTACCTGTCCCATCCTATCAGTCCCGAAGGCACTTAGGACTACTAGTCCTAAAAGGTAAGATATTAGGCTGATTGGTTTCAAAGGGTAAAAATCTAATGCAACTTACAAAAAATACATACTGCATGTTGGGGGGAAGCATGTAAACATATAAAGGCTCATGTATACCTCCTCAAACAAACCGCATAAGTAGAATGACTTAAACATAATTAAGGTCTCAAAAGATAGGGACTTTTAAAGTAGTTAAAACTTGGTTTTAAAAAATGTAGTAGTAACAGTAATAGCACGATTCTGGGAAAAGATGAGCAACCCAGTGATTTGAGGACATAAAAATCAGAAGCTCAGTAAAAGTAAATAGGCGCATTATTTCAAAATCATTTTTAGCAGAGTTTTTTAAGAAAAGCTGAGTGAACTTCAAACAATCAAGACAAGAATAGGAATGACAGAGTTGAAATTAAAGAAGTTGGTTGGTCTTAAATTAATAGAAAACACAATTGATCGGGCCTAAAGTTTGCCTAGGCGCCGTTGTACACTGTCTGACTTTTTTTTAAAAAAACATGGACATGCATATCTTGATTTTGATTTATAAAGGTACGTGTGATAAGGTATTTGTAGAAAACGTTTTAAACCACTTTGCCATATTTTAACAAAGTTATTAGACAAACGTGAATTAACTACTGCAACTCGAACGAGTGAGAAGTCCTAAGGGTAGGATATCTAATGTACATAAGAGTTCCTAAAACAAGATTTCTAACATGCCAATGCAGTAATGACAAATTATTTGGCTTGATGCTAATTGCTTGTTAGTTATAAATTGATCGTGGTTAAGAGGTGAGCATAATGTCAAGCTGAAAGTAAAGAACCTAAAGCAGGATCTCTAATGAATGAGAGGCACGTCCTATGCAAGTTGTCTATTGTGCAGATAATTAAATAAAACCCTATAAGCATGTTTTCTACCCATTATTTTTAATAAGCATGCATAACCCTCCCCTATATTCACTATTCACCCCAATCGTTTGTTTACAAATTATTGCAAACCAATAGTACCTGAATTACAGAATAAAGAGCAGAAAAAATAAGAAGCTATTCTATAGGGAGCCTCTAATCAGGCCCAATCTTTCAACCTCAACCCTTTCTAGTTTATAGTGTTTGCCACGGTGTAGGTGCGGCAAAGCTCCCTAGGGCCCCATTGGGTCCCTAGCTAATACCAACACCTAGACACTTAAGAGAATGCATAACAAGTGTAGTGTGGAATACCTGCCTTGTGTGTCAAAGTTCAATGAGTACTCAGAGGTACTCAAAGCAATGCTCACACGAAGGGGGCAGAACCTATTCTCTATGAGTAGTATGAAGTGAAGGAAGAAGTATTTTAAAGAAGAGTTTCAAAAAAACAAGGGATTTATTTGGAACGAAACAACAGAACAATGGTTTAATAGGAGTTTCATAGCATAGGATTGCATACAAGGATCATGGGGAAAGGGATCAAATAGATCACACAACGTTAAAGATTTTAATGACTACACAGAATCACAAGATTTTGGGGACCAAGCATTGGTCAGGCTTAACATGATTCTTAGACAAAAACAGGGGAACAATCATGAAATTTAAGATAAACAGCGATTAGAAACATGTGAACCAAGAAACACATACAGAGTGCCAAAGATCAAGGGAACTGGGAAGGGGTAAATTTAGGCATTCTAATGTACAGCAATACGATTCACAGAAGTTAGGGATAAGCAATGTCATGTTACAGACTTAGCATGAAGATCAAAAGACATGGTGAAGTACTAAAGAAAAGCATCAATTACACATTGAACAGGAGAAGCATAAGTAGAAGACAATCAGAAAGATAATGAACTGGAAAAAAAATTAAACACATTGGTTAGAGGCTTAAAGATTAATTAGAACATACCAGTGAAAAGGCAAGAGCAGGGTGCAAAGACAAAGTAGTAACACTATATTAGCCTTTAAGCCGGCTAATAATAAGTAAGAGTAGAGAACAACAAAAGCAAGAGAAAGAGCACAAGAGAATGCAGAATTGAGAGTATTCTGTGGCGTGTGTGTTCATAAGACTGTCGTGTGTTTTCTTTGAAAGACTTAGGGTATATATAGTTGAAAGATGGTGGTAAAATAAGGTAAAAATCACAGAAGTATGTTAATTAAAGAACTCAGAATTAATTAATTAAAGAATCAAGGAAGTACTCCCATTAATTAAGGGAATCAAAATCAAACGAAAAGATTCAGCACCATATGAGGCAAGTAGAAAAATCTATGTAGGATTAAATAAGGAAGGATTCAAGGTTCAGTATTGCATATAGTAGCCAATTAAGACCAAATTCAGGAAAACCCAATTAAGGAAAGGCTAGGTAGAATAGAGTACTATAGCAAATAAGGTAACAAAAATCAATTAATTTAAACAGTCGAGTAGAATGCTAGGGTTTCGAAAGAGAGTTTTTAAATTACCAATCAATCAAGGAAAATCAGAATCAATCGTGCGAAGTCATGATTCTGCATTCTCATCATATAAATAGAGGTGAATGAACAAGAGTAGAAAACAAATTTAGCCATATAGACAAAAGGGGAACAAGAGATGAGCAAACACAACCATCCAGAGATAGTGAACATAGGTTTAGACTCAGCAGGACACATTCGAAGCATGGTGACCATGAAACATTAACAAGGATCAAATAAATAAGCTAGTGGACAAAACCAAAGCAAGGAAAATTAGGTTAACACACACAATCAAGCGAAGAAACATGCTAAAACATAGACACAAGGCAAAGAAAATTAGGCTAGCACACATAATCGAAGCAAATAAACATGTTAACACATAGAATCAGAGTAAGGAAAGTCATGCTAACACACATAATCAAACGAATAAGCATTTTTTAGAAATTAGAGTTTTTAGCATAGTCAAGCTAAAAAACAGTAAGAGCATAAAATCGGTCAAAAATAAACAAGGAAAAGGTTTTAATTATAAAGAAAATTGGTCGAAACATGTGTAAAAGAGATCCAAGAAACCCTAATTTTTCAAAGAGGGTAAAAATGGTTCAAAGTAGAGAATCTTTCAGAAGAAGCTCGAGAATAGGCAGAACATAGAGGAAAACAGCATGAAAATAACATCGTTTTGAGAGATTCAGGAGAGAGTTAGGATTTCACAAGAGAAATCCTAATAGGAGTTGAGAGAACCTGTTGAAACTTCACAGATTGTGACATATACGATGTGATTTTGCCTGAAATTACACTGGAGAACTCAAGCAGAACCAGGAACCCTAGGTCTCAATCGATATGGCCCATAAACCTATAGATATTGAACAGGACGATGAGAGGCCCATCGGAGCCTTACGGCTGAAAGGAGATGGCTGAAAACAAACCATGCAGAACTTCTAGGGACTGATTCGCATGGTGGAGGCTTCTGGGGTCTCAAAAATAGAGGGAATCGATGAGTTAGGGTTTCATGGCAGCTGATGGTCGAAAGGGGTGAGATTGGAGGTGGCCGGAGAGATGGTAGAGATCATCGGAGAAGAAAGAACCAGAAGGTTCTAGAGAGAAGGGAGAAGAAGAAACGAGATAAAGAGAGAGACAGTCTCGAAGAAAGGAGGGGTTTGGGGGGGTAATTGAATTTAATTAAGGGAAATACATCTGGACCGTTGATCTCATTTGATCAACGGCTAAGATTAAAATGGGGCGGGACTGGGTTAGATTACGGATTGGGCTGGGTTAGTTTAATTGGGATATTGGGCCATTTAAAATATGATAGGGGGTATGGCCAAATTGGCCAAAATCGAAATTACAAAGGGCTGTTTGTTAAATAGCCAATTTTTCCTCTTTTATTATTTTATAAAATAATAAAGAATGATTTGAAAACAAATTAAAGGTACTATACTAGTTAATAACATATAAATGTTAATCAAAAAATGCAAAAAATAATTTTATAATTACAAAATGCTGTTAATTGTAAAGTAGGCTATAATTGCAATTATATACAATTTAGCTTTAAAAATACCAAATAAATGTATAAAAAGATGCAAAAAATTACCTTAATTATATCTTAGTGTAAATATGAGAATGAAATAAATTATTCACCAAAAATTCCAGTTTGGGAATAATTATTGAATTTTGTAGTATTAAAATAAAAAATAAATTGATTTTAAAATCTTTAAAAATAGAGGAAAAATACTAAAACTCTTGGGCATGTTATATATGCATGGTCATGCTATTTTGAGAATATTTTGCATATAAAAATATGAAGGGAAAAATTGGGTATCAATAGATGCCCCTCTTTACCCGAGAAGGATGAAAGAGTTGTCGGGTAAAGATATAATGACCAATTTTGACCGAAAGAAATGATTTGAAAGGGTTTTGACCTAGCTCTGGCTCCTGAGCTTCCTGGTCTTACAGGAATCAAGCCATATGTAATTCAGGGATCCATTGGCGGAATATGCTGATGGAGGTTTTGAAAAGGACAGATGTGATGTTTAGGTTGAGAGGGATGGTCAGGGACTGATAGGCTGCAAGAGCCGGAGCGAGATCGTTCCTGCTGAGACGGCCGGTGTACCTGCATGTAAGAAATATGAACATACATCGTGCATATATTTAAACGTGATGCAGGTTCCCATTGGACCATGAATGCTATCTTTGGATAGGTAGGATGACGTCCTCAAACTATGATGTCCTGGGCCATGAGACGTATAATAAAGGATTCGCAGGCTATGAAATGATGTTCTCGGGCTATGATAATGATGCCTCCAAACCATGATGCCTTTGAATATTGATATGCGAAAGATAAAAGCGGGGTCCTCATGTCATGGCATGGCTTTCTCGGGCTATGAAAATGGTGCCTCCGAATAATGATGCCTTTTGACAATTTGGCAATCTTTCAACCCATGAAATGTAGGATTTGGCAATGTTTCAGCCGATGTAAAGTATAAATATGAATGGCGATCTTTCAGCCGTTGCGAGATTTAAATAAAGTATGCGATATTTTAGCCATGCAGGATTTAAATAAAGTTGGTGGTATTTCAGCCATGCAGGATTCAAATAAAGTTTGCGGTATTTCAGCCGATTACAAGACTTAAACAAAGGTGGCGATATTTCAGCCATGCAAGAGATAAAGTGGCGATATTTCAGCCGTGCAGGATTTAGATAAAGTTGGCAATATTTTAGCCGATTGCAAGACTTAAATAAAGGTGGCGATATTTCAACCATGCAAGAGATAAAGTGGCGATATTTCAGTCGTGCAGGATTTAAATAAAGTTGGCGATATTTCAGTCGATCGCAAGACTTAAATAAAGGTGGTGATATTTCAGCCATGCAAGAGATAAAGTGGCGATATTTCAGCCGTGCAGGATTTAAATAAAGTTGGTGATATTTCAGCCGATCGTAAGACTTAAATAAAGGTGGAAATATTTCAGCCATGCATGGTTTAAATGAAATTGGCGATCTTTCACCCAATGCGAGTGGAGACAATGCTTAGTCTCGGAAGGCAGAAAGGTAGCCTTATGCAATGCAAGAAAAATACGGGCTGGAGGTAGAGCTTAACCTCGGAAGGCACAAAAGTAGCCTTATGCAATACAAGAAAATGCAAGATGGAGGTAGAGCTTAACCTCGGAAGTCATAAAGGTAGCCTTATGCAATGCAGAGAATGCAGGATGGAGACAGAGCTTAGTCTCAGAAGGCAAAAAGGTAGCCTTATGCAATGCAAGAAAAATGCAGGATGGAGGTAAAGCCGAACCTCGAAAGGCAGAAAGGTATCCTTATGCAATGCAGAGAATGCAGGATGGAGACAGAGCTTAGTCTCGGAAGGTAGAAAGGTAGCCTTATGCAATGCAAAAAAATGCAGGTGGAGACAGAGCTTAGTCTCGGAAGGCAGAAAGGTATCCTTATGCAATGCAAGAAAAGGTGAAGAGTAATGAAATCTCTTAGCTGATAGATGATGGTCGATAGTTGATCGTGTCATTGTGGCTGCTGGGGATGTCTTGTGCAGATAGCACTTGTAAGTAAGCGATGATTCTAAAAGTTTTACTCCTACAAAATGTGAATATGTAATCATATTTGATGGTTTTAGGTCTTAGGGTGCCTGCATTCAAAGAAAAATCGTGAGTTTTATAAAGGGGAAGGTTAGTTCGTCTTTTCGTGGACTCCACACTTCCTACTCAGCTCTTGTTTTCATTGGGGGTAGCGTTGCTAAACAAAGCAATCTTGATAGTAGCCATGCATGGTTTAGTAAAAATATGATGTAACTATATAAAAAATGATTTTCTTTTATCTGAACCGATGACTGCGATGCGGTTCAAGACATTGCGACCTCTTTTGCTCCAAAATTTTGAGGGTCCTCCTCAAAATTCTTCCCCAGTTTACTGGGTTGATGCCTCTAACGGCTGCGTGCGACAAATGGCTGAAAGTTAACTTCGAAATTTTGAGGGTCCTCCTCAAAATTTTGTCCAAGTTTCCAATATCGAGGGGAAATGAAATTTTTTATTGAATTTTGACTGAACCCATAGGGCTACCTACGTATCCCCTCTCAAAAGGGAATCAGGTCAGGCATAGTTCAAGTTACATCATAAAGGAATCATAATGATTACACATAATAACGCTTGACTGCATCTGAATTGATTGGCTTTGGCCAGACTTCTCTATCGATTTCTGCGAGTATAAGGGCTCCTCTTGTTAAGACCCAGTAAACCATGTAGGGTCCTTGCCAGTTAGGAGAGAACTTTCCTTTGGCTTCATCCTGATACGGGAACATTTTCTTCAGCACCACCTGCCCCGGTGTGAATTGTCTCGGCTTGACTCTTTTGTTGAAGGCTCTGGACATCCTGTTCTTATACAATTGACCAGGGAAAACCACATTCATTCTTTTTGGGTCTATAAAAGCTAACTGCTCATAGCGCCTCCTTACCCATTCTGCATCTTCAAGTTCCGCTTCCTATATAATCCTAAGGGAGGGAATCTCTACCTCAGCCGGGATGACTACCTCGGTACCGTAAACCAACATATAGGGAGTCCCCCCGGTTGATGTGCGAACCGTGGTACGATACCCCAATAAAACAAATGATAGCTTGTCCTGCCACTGCTTGTGTTTCTCTATCATTTTCCTCAGTATCTTCTTAATGTTCTTATTGGCTGCTTCTACAACTTCATTCATCTGAGGTTTGTAGGTTGTAGAATTCTTGTGCTTAATCTTGAATGTCTCATACATTGCTTTCATCAAGTCACTGTTGAGATTGGAACCATTATCAGTAATGATTAACTCTGGGATGCCGAACTGGCAAATGATACGGTCGCGGACAAAGTCTTCAACAACCTTCTTAGTTACTGCCTTATATGATGCTGCTTCAACCCATTTGGTAAAATAATCAATTGCTACAAGAATAAACATGTGCCAGTTTGATGCGGCAGGCTCGATAGGTCCAATGACATCCATTCCCCAAGCGGCGAACGACCATGGCGAGCTTGTTGCATTAAGCTCGTTAGGAGGCACCTTTATCATATTTGCATGTATCTGACAGCGATGGCATTTTCGGACATACTGGATGCAGTCTGTCTCCATAGTCATCCAAAAATAACCAGCTCGGAGTATTTTCTTGGCTAAGACAAAACCATTCATGTACGGGCCACAGGTCCCTGCATGAACCTCTTCCAACAACCTGGATGCTTCATTTGCTTCAACACACCTCACTAATCCCAAATCGGGAGTCCTCCTATAAAATATTCCTCTGCTGTGAAAGAAGTGATTGGATAACCTCCGTAGTTTATGCTTCTGAGTTGCATTTGCAAATTCTGGATATTCTCATGTTGCCAAATATTTCTTAATGTCATGAAACCATGGTTTTCCTGGATTTTTACCTGGATGAACATAGTAAGCAGGTTGATCCTGGATTTTTACCGGGATAGGATCAATGAAGTTCTTATCTGGATGCTGAATCATGGATGATAGAGTGGCCAATGCGTCGTCGAACTCATTCTGGACTCTTGGGATGTGCCGGAATATGTCTTTGTGAACCTCTTCCTCAACTCCTGTATGTGATGCAAATACGGAAGTATCTTGGAGTTCTTGGTTGCCCATTCTTCTTGGACCTGATGTATGAGCAAGTCTGAATCCTCGATCACTAGTAACTCCTGAACGTTAATATCAATGGCCATCTTAAGCCCTAAGATGCAGGCTTCATACTCAGCCATGTTGTTGGTGCACGGGAACCTGAGCTTAGTGGACACCGGATAATGCTGACTTGTTTTTGATACTAGAACTGCTCCTATGTCAACTCCTTTGAATTTTGCTTCTCCATCGAAAAACATTCTCCAGCCATCATAAGATTCTACGATGTCTTCTGCTATAAAATAGACCTCTTCGTCAGAAAAATACGTCTTTAAAGGCTCGTATTCTCCATCCACAGGATTTTCGGCAAGATGATCTGCCAGTGCTTGTCCTTTAATTGCCTTCTGGGTTATGTAAACAATGCCGAATTCACTCAGCAGGATTTTCCACTTGGCTAGCTTGCCCATGGGCATGGGCTTCTGGAAGATATACTTCAGCGGATCCATTCTCAATATGAGATAAGTAGTATATGCACCGAAATAATGCCTCAATTTCTTAGCTGCCCAAGTCAGAGCACAACAGGTGCACTCTAGTAAGGAATACCGGGCCATGTATGGGGTGAACTTCTTGCTGAGGTAGTAGATGGCTTGCTCCTTTCTCCCCGTTTAATCATGTTGTCCCAAAACACAACCGAATGTCATATTCGATACCGCAAGGTAGAGCAATAGCGGTCTACCCGGTTCGGGCAGAACCAAAACTGGCGGTGTTGACAGGTATTCCTTGATTCTATCGAAGGCTTTCTGACAATCATCAGTCCATTTAGTGGCGGCGTCCTTCTTCAACATCTTAAAGATTGGCTCTTAAATGACAGTGGACTGAGCTATGAACCGGCTGATGTAATTGAGTCTCCCTAAGAAACTCATAACCTCTTTCTTGTTCTTTGGCGGTGGCAATTCTTGAATAACCTTAACCTTTTACGGATCCATTTCTATTCCTCATCGACTTACAATGAACCCAAGTAGTTTTCTAGCAGGAACCCCAAATGCACATTTGGCAGGATTCAGTTTCAGGTTGTACCTTTACAATCTATTAAATAACTTCCTCAGATCTTCCATGTGGTCAGTGGCTTTCTTGGATTTGATGATGACATCGTCTACATACACCTCGATCTCTTTGTGTATCATGTCATGGAAAATAGTAGTCATGGACCTCATGTAGGTGGCCCCAGCATTTTTTAATCTAAACAGCATCATCTTATAACAATACATCCCCTATCGCGTAATAAAAGCCGTTTTCTCCGCATATTCTTCGTACATCCATATCTGATGATACCTGGCAAAACAATCAATGAAGGACTGCAACTCGTGCTTGGCACAGTTGTCAATCAGGATGCGTATGTTTAGCAAGGGCAAGTCTTCTTTTGGACTGGCCCGGTTGAGATCCCGGTAGTCGACACAGACTCTGACCTTCCCGTCCTTCTTTGGCACTGGCACAATATTGGCCAACCATGTTGGATACTCCACTACTCTGAGGACCTTGGCTTTGACTTGTTTGGTAACTTCCTCCTTGATTTTCAAACCCCATGTCTGGCTTGAACTTTCTGAGCTTCTGCTTTATCGGCGGGTATGTCGGATCTGTTGGCAGTTGTGAGCTACAATAGATCTGCTGAGACCGGTCATATCATCATACGACCATGCAAATATGTCCTCGTATTCTTTTAAGAATTTCATGTACTCTTCCTTCTCTGACGGTTACAAATGAACATTGATGCATATTTCCTTGGCATTCTCGGTATCCCCCAAGTTGACAACCTCAGTTTTGTCCAAGTTAGAATTAGGCCTATTCTCAAAGTCCTCAACCTTTTTAATGACCTCTTCTGGTATATCATCCTCTTCTGAGTCTATATCTATTTGTTGCGTTATCTCATCGCATGTCATATTCATCGGACCATCAAGATAAGTAATAGTAATGTTGTATAAATAAAGTAAATGATAGAGAAAATAATGAGAGTGAGATTTACAGAAATACTATGATAAATTCCATAATCGTTTTGAACATCGGAGCTCTTTTCAAAAATTAAAGAAAATACGGAAAGGAGATCAACTAGCGAAAAAGTAAAAGATAATGCATAGTGCTTTGTTCAGCCTTGCTACCCCGAAGCTTTCCGGGACTTGGTGGTTCTGATGGGCCAATTGTTGAGGCGTGCTCCTCGGCTCACAACTTGTATGGAAGGGCCTCCCTCCCCATCCTCTTCAAAGATGACATGACATTCCATATTGTCATCTTCCAGAAACAAATTCCTCATAGCTGCCAATGCTTCCTCTTCTTCTGACCCATATATGATGTCTGCTGGCTGGAAAGTCTGCTCTAGGTGAGGCATCGGATGCTCCAGTGGATAGTAGTGGCTGCGCTAGGGTGATGACCAGTGGTTGAACTCCTCCTAAGTGTATTCATATCCCAAACTGAAAGTGGTGCCATGTTTCTTCAGCTTGATGGGTTTGGCAATTCCTTGGAGGTTCTTGCCCAGTCCCTTTCCGGGCTCATATCCACACCAATTCAGTATACTTTCAATCTTGTTATCCCATGTCACGACCCCAACTCGGTCGTGATGGCGCCCAGCACACTACTAGGCAAGCCCAACCATTTATATCAATAACCCCGTTAATTAAAGAGATAAAGATAAATATCATTTAAGACAAGAATCTGAAATACTGATAATAATGCAAAAAAAAATCTAACAAAATACCAACACAGCCTAACTAGGACTCGGTGTCACGACCATGATCCTCTAATGACAGAATAATATCCTACTACAAAGTCTGTCTAATACTGATAATACGGAAATAAAGGATAAAGATAGAGGGGAGAATCAACGGCTGCGAACGCCCTGCAGCTACCTCGAATACTCCCGGAAAGAACTCTGGATCAGCTGGAATCACACAGCCTGAGACTGCCCTAGATCTGCACACAAGGTGCAGGGAGTAAAGTGAGTACTCCAACTCAGTGAGTAATAAACATAACTAAAGTCTGAAAGTAAGAAAACGCAGGAAATGCACAAAGTACTCTATATCTAGCAGTTCATATACAATCCAGCGAAAAAATATACAACAAATAATACAGTTAAGAAATAATGCATGAAAGGATGCAACACATATAATGGTACACTGTAGTACCCGCTGCGGTGTGCAGCCCGCTCCACTTATTTAACATCGACGGTGCTCACTGGGGGTATGTACAGACTCCCGAGGGGCTCCTACAGCCCAAGCGCAATATCAGCCAGGTATTGGCATAAAACAGGCTCTCGGCCTCAATATCAATATATAATAATCGCTACGGCGTGTAGCCCGATCCATATCAAGGAAACATCCTCACCACTGGGTCCCCGACCCATCTCAGTCAAATAAGTCCACAGCCAATCGGGCGTGACATACTATAGGGATCTCAGCCCTCATATCCTTTTCATTTAAGGTTCATGTATAAAACACAGTTATTATATTGTTTTTAATATTTGAAAACATGACTGAGAATTTATGTTATGCACACAAGTGAGGAAAAACACATAAAGATCCCCTAAGGATTCTACAGGTCGGCACAAGGCCCCAAACACGGCAATAAGCCCAATCCACAGTGATAAAGTATGCGTCTCAATCGCCCATAAAGAAGAAATCATACTCGGGATGGACCAAGTCTCAATCCCCAACAGTAACCGACCCCGCACTCACCGTAGAATGCGTGTCACGCCTCAATATAGCGTCACAATGTGAAAGTCCGGGGTTTCAAACCCTCAGAACAGCAGTTACATCAATTACTCACCTCAAGCCGGCCACAAGACTAGTCCGCTATGCCTTTTCCTCTCGAATCCGCCTCCTCGCACATCGAATCTGGTCAAAACCACAATGAATACATTACAATAGGCTAATGGAACATAACCCAATTGAAAGAACTCGAAAAACACCCAAAAACACGAAGTTGGCAAAACCCAAGCCCCGGGCCCACTTCTCAAAAAATTATGAAATTCACATCACCGGAATCCTCGTCTCCCCATGAGTCCGTACATATAAAATACACAAGAATCGGAGTCCATTTGGCCCCTCAAATCATCAATTTAAACCCTCTTAGGTTTCAAGCCCTAACCTCCATTTTTACCCTTTAATTCCTTGAATTTCCGTGATTAATTCATGTTTTTACACCATAATAACATAATCCTAGTCCAACTATTCATACATGATGAAACTCCTTCGAATCCTCTTCAAAATCGCCAAAAAACCCGCTTTACTCGAAGTCCAAAATGTTTTCTTCCTTTCCAAGTTCGTGAACACTATTCACTATAACACAGGTCCTTTTTCCGCTTCTGCGGTCCTTTTAACGCACCTGTGGTCCCGCTTATGCGACATATTGACCGCTTATGCGGTCTAAGTTAAACCACCTGGGACCGCTTATACGATCCAATCATCCGCTTATGCGGTTTCCTCCTACCGCTCTCGCGGTCTAATATCTGCTTATGCGGCTGTGCAAAAGCGACCCCTCTTCCGCTTATGTGGAAATCTCTTAGGCCACACCTGTCCACTTCTGCGGCTCCCCCACCGCATCTGCGGAAATATCCGAAGAATGAAAAATCTGACTGCAACAATTGCTTAAAAACCCCCCGTTTAACCATCTGAAATCACCTCAAGGGCCCCGGGACCTCAACCAAAAGCACCAACACATCCAACAACCTTATTCAAACTTGTTCCAATCCTCAAAACATGTCAAACAACGCTAAAACCATTCAAACACATCGGGTTCAAGCCTAGTTTTCATCCAACTTCTGAAATGCACATTCAATCAAAAACCCGACCAAACGACGTCCGAATGACCTAAAAATTTGCAGACATGTCCAAAATCACCTAATGAAGCTACTAAAACTCTCGGAATTCCATTTCGACCCTTGGATCAAAATCTCACCTATCAACCGGAATTCGCCAAAATTCAAACTTCGCCAATTCAAGCCTAATTCTACACCGGACCTCCAAATTTGATTCTGATCGCACTCCTAAGTCACAAATCATCCCCCGAAGCTAAGCGAACCACCAGAATTCACATTCGAGCCATCTAACAACATAGTCAACTTCCAGTTGACTTTTCTAAAACAAGCTTTCTTCTAAGAGGCTAAGTGCCTCATTTCCAACTAAAACCAACTCAATTCCACCCGATCAACTCAAATATCGATATTGAAACATAAGGCAACACAATATGGGGGAAACAGGGCGGTAACGCATGTGACGACGGGCCTGGTCGTCACATCCCACCACTTATCCTTGTCCACGGCATTGACTTGCTCAATGTGATGGTAGGTTTCTCCGACTATCTTCCTTCTTCCTCCGATCGCTGCGATGGTCTGAAAACTGTATATGGGATTACTACCGTCGCCGTGAATAATCACCTCTTGGTGATTCCACTCGAACTTCACTGCCTGGTGCAGGGTTGATGCTACAGCTCCATCGGCGTGGATCCAAGGTCGTCCCAATAGTAAGTTGTAAGATGCTGGGATGTCTATCTCTTGAAAATCAACATCGAACCAAGTCAGTCCTATTTGCAGACACAAACTAATTTCCCCAATAGTGGACCTTTGAGAACCATCGAAAGCTTTGACGTTGATGGCCCCTCCTTGATATTATGCAGGCTCTTTCCCAATGTTCTAAGAGTCACCAATGGACAAATGTTGAGGCTGGACCCTCCGTCAATCAAAGTCCTAGTGATGAAATAGTCTTCACATTGAAAAGTTATGTGCAATGCTTTGTTGTGGCTTAGCCCATCCAAGGGCAACTCATATTTGACTATCCAATATCTTCCCCACCATGTTCACCATTTGTCCTCCAATTATGTTGCTGGGTACATATGCCTCACCCAGTATCTTCAATAAGGCATTCTTATGTGCATCATAGCTTTACAGCAGAGCCAGGATGGAGATTTGTGCCGGTGTTTTATTCAGTTAATCAACGATTGAGTACTTTTTTGCTTGTATCTTCCGCCAGAGATCATAGGGCCTAGTTTCAATAGGTCATCCAGAGGCCTGCTTACTTGATTCAACTAAATTCTCTAGTGTATATATCATGCCGGTTCTGGTCATACCCTGTGCTGCAATTACTTCTCCAGACCTAGTTTTCCCCTTCCTTCTCGCCTCGGCGGTATAATCCCATGGAACGGCCTGTGTATGGAATGGTGTAATGGCTGACATTGCCACAGGAATGGGTACCCTTGTTTTGGGAGGTAACACAACAACTTCAAATGGTACAGGTTCCTTTGGAGACCCAAACTCAACCTCAATTGGCTCTTTTGTCTTTGTAGATGACGGTGTTTCAAGCTCGAGGGGTACGGACATGTTTACTTTAGCATCCCTAGAGGGTTGGATCTGGACTACAATTGGATTCAGTGTGACTGTTGGCTTTTTGGGCTCGTCACCTTCGGCAATCAACCCAATCGACCCTTTGGGGTCCCAATCATCCTCTACCTCGATCATGTGCACGCTTCCACCCTTATGGTCAGGTAGGGGATTGTTGCAAACATTGGGAGCAGGCTCCTTTTCCACGATGATCTTGTTGTCAATTAAAGCTTGGATCTTATCCTTCAGAGATCGGTACTCATTAATGGTATACCCTTTCATGCTGGAATGGTATGCACAGGTTTTGTTTGGGTTGCCCCATTGGGAAGGATTTTCTGGAGTTATGGCAGGGATTGGGGTGACGTAACCACCAGCTTTAAACCTTTCATATAACTGGTCGATTGGTTCGGCGATAGCGGTGTATTGCTTGGGAGGTCTACGGTCGAAGTTAGGACGTGATCTAGAGAAGTTTTGGCAGGTGGGAGGTGATTGATAGTGAGGGGGATGAGCATTATAGGCTTGGTAGATGGGTGCGGGTTGGGAATATCTTGGTGATGTAGGTTGATATGTGGGGGATGGAGATGATTGGTAAGTAGGTGGTGGAATTTAGTAAGAGGATGGAGGTGCTTGGTAATTAGGGATAGGTTGATATGTGAGAGGAGGTACTAAGTAAGCTTGGTATTTTACTGGGGATTTCATTCTCTGTGCAACCATCACGACACTCACATCCTTTTTCTTGGACGTGCCACCCTACTGTAGAGCCTTGTTGGTAGCCTACAATGCCTCAAAATTAGTGAAAATATGATTTTTAATGCCTTCCTTGATCCTCTCCCCTAGTTTGATGTTGTCGGAGAATTTCTGGCCTTCAATCAACATCAACCTCTCATAATACTATGGGTCCTCAGCTCGGACAAAAACCTGTTCATCTGTTCTTCTTCTAAGGTCGGCCTGACCTTAGCAGCCTCTAATCTCCAAAGAGTAGCATACTCGCAAAATGTGTCTTTAGGTTTTTTCTTTAAATTCTAGATGTAGAATACATCTGGCGCATTTTTCGTATTGAATCTGAACCTGTCATGAAATCGGATGCCATTCCTACCCAACTTGTCCACTTCTTGGGGTCTTGGCTAATGTACCAAGTTAGAGCATCACCTTTCAAACTTCTCATGAAGAGCTTTATGCGAATCTTTTCATCTCTTTTCACACTGACCAGCTTATCACAGTATGTCCTCAAATGGACTCTGGGATCCCCTGAGCCATCAAACATCTTGAACTTGGGAGGTTTGTACCCCTCGGGAAGTTTGACGTCTGGCTAAATGCAAAGGTCCTCGTAATTCAGACCCTCAATACCTTTGTTTCCTTCAACACCCTGGACTCGGCTAGTTAGTTTCTTGAGTTCTGCGGCTAGGTTCTTGATGAGAGAGTCTTTGTCATCAGGCTCCGGTGTGCTAGAAATAGGTTGAGTATATTGTGTCATGGTTTCCACATAGATGGGGGTATGGTGGGGATGATTATTTTTGGAGTGTAGCTGTTCGGGAATGAGGAGCGGGGTGTTGTTTGAAATGTAACATGTGTTGAAGTTTTGATGGGGAGCGGGCTATTTTTGTGGTTTCGGGATGTTCAGTGGAGGATCTCTGATTTTGAGCATTGGGAAAGTTGACATCTGGGGTAGCAAGATAAAATGACAAGTTTGCCAAGTTCCGAACTTGGTCCAGTTCTTCTTGAAATTTCAGTAACTTCTGTTCGAGCTGGGTGGCGCTTTCTTTGGAACCCTGAATACCTTGAGGAACCTCTACCCTTTCGACTGAGTTCTCCTTGCTGATGTTGCTCAAGTCTTCCATTTTTGCTTTGTTCTTGTTTCTGATAGGACTCGGAGAAGGAGGAGGAGGTGGAGGGCCCTTAGATCTTGGGGAGTAGGGTGATGATGCTAGAGTACACGAACTAACGTTTTGGAGAGGGGAATAAAAAAAGTAAAAACAAAAAGGTAACAAGTTAGTGAGGGTTATGAGAAAACATAATGCAATATTCAAACACATAGTGTAAGAATATGAATCGTATCCTAATTTGGGTGCCTCATTGTGCCCGAGGTAGGCCTAGCGACAAGTTTATTTGGAGAACTTATAATGCTAAATGCCTCATTTTATTGATAAAAATAAGACAAATCCCAAAACGACACTAAAATAGTAGAAAGTTAAATGTCACTAATGGCCATTGGCATTATTACATTTTAAAGCAAAGAAAAAGACTCCTAACTACTTGGTCCCAGAAGGACCTTCCCCAGACTCGGCATCTTTAGCTCCATCGAATAGCTTCACCAGCTCACGTAGTCCCAGCAGCAAATAGGCTCTAGCCAAGTGTCCTCCTTCATTTCCCTTAGCGTTCTGGCAATTTTCGATCCTCTGGATGAATTTCCTTTCCAACTCTAACAAACCTCGCTCTAGATGCCCTAGTCGTTTGTTGGCACTGATAGCCATATCTTTCCATTCTTCGATCAACTTCTGATGTGCTTTTTGAATTTCCTGATGTTCACTTTCGCACTCTTTGATCCTCTTGTGCAATTGGTTGTAGTTAACCTGTATTTTAGCCCTCTCGTCGATAAACCTATGACCTCGAACAGACCCGGGCTATCCCAACCCACCATGATCTTCTTCTAACCAGCCTGGATAGTATAGGGTGTAACCGGCATGGTATCTATCAGGTTCTATGGAATCCTTTTCTAGGATGATTTTGCAATTCCACATGTTTTGAGCTTGACATTTGTCTGGGCTGTCGTCGTCTTGGAAATCCTCCCTGAAGTGACTCATCTTGTTGACCTTTGGTATGACCTGCTTCCTCCCTGCCTGCCTCATGACTCGAAGAGGGACATAGGTATAAGTTCCTCTTAGACCAATGAGTATAAGGAATGGAGCATCCCGAGAGCGGATGATGAACTCTCTAGTAGGGAACCATTCAAACATCTACTGTACTTTGTCCTCTTTCAGATTTTCGAACAATTTCACCCACCCTTTAGCGTCTTCTGGTTGAGCAAACATGTTAGGCATATAGTTCATTCTCTTGGGATGGTGGAAGGCTGTGTGATCATTCCACGGCCTTCGTCGAAGCGCTTGACGGTATTGGCCCCTTTGGAGATGTTCTATAAGCCAGAGTTGGAGTAGTAGGTTGCAACCCTCAAAGTGATTGGCACCTTGTTGATAGTTTTCCTAGGCTCGGTATATCTCAGAAAAAATCATAGGTACTATGCTAAAAGGCTGTACGCCGATCCCTTCCATTAGAGCCTTGGTGACTATGGCTAGTCTAGTATGGATCCTAGCCTTCTTCATATGAAACACTATCATCCCCAAAAAGTAGAACATAAAGACGAATATCCTTTTGTGGATATGCCCCAATGATGTGAGGGTGAATTCATCTGGGTAGGTGCGGTAGGACTTGCTATGGCCATACCTCTCGTACAGATAGTCGAAAGGAATGTAAGAGTCCTTCAAACAAGTCATGTCTGGATTTTTCTTTAGTCCTATCATCTTGAGGAAACCCCTACCCTTGCGATTTTCTGGCATAAGCAAACCTAGAGTCTCCCAAGAAATACCTACTAACCCTCCTATTTCCTCGAGCAGAGGTGTCATTTCAAGATCCTCGAAGTGAAACACTGATCTGCCACTATCCCAAAATAAGGTTGCAGCCTCTATGATTTTGTTGTCAGGCTGGATTTCCAAAAGAGAAGCCAGATTTCCCAAATATTTGCGGACGAGGGTCTGGTCACTGCAGTGAAGGTCTTCCCACCAGTTTAGCAACCTTGGGTGAATGTTGGTTACCATGACGAATCTGGGGACTTTGTGCCTCATTTTTGGCAAAACAAAGTGTTAGACCCTTACCCCACCGGACTGGACTATTTAAACTAATAATTAGCATAAACGACATTTAGTTATCCAAATAAATGAACATAATATGGAGTTGTTTGTTTGGGTTCCAAGGGAACCCAGTGGACTTTGGACAAGGCTATCTTAAAGAGTCATTATGTGGACAGCATAACTGGCTCGACTAGGTTTGACAGTGATGCATGCACAATTTAAACAGAATAAGGTTTCAATGGGGTATTAGACCAGTACCCTTGAGCAGATAACTCAAGAGGGAAAGGCACGGAACCATCGAATGCATCGCTGATCGACTGGTTTTACCGTAAATATGCCTTTGCCAAATTTAGGGGTGATAATATCAGAAGAGCGCAACAACTCATTATAAGCGTTGCTATGGTATTTGTTTTGCACGAGTGGAATATGAAGTTGAAGATGCAATTACAAGAATGAAGCAAGTTGTCACGTATTTGCACATTCATAAATATTACAATAATTGATCAGAATTACAACAATATTGAAGGAAAGCAGTAAATGAAAGCATTAATGAAAAAGAAAAAAAAAAGCCAAGTCAGTTTCAAATAATGACATTAAATAAAGCAATAAAGAAGTAATAAAGTCACAAATAACATGAAGTGGTAAAATCCTAAAGAAATCCCCAGCCGAGTCGCCATGCTGTCAACGCCCCCTTTCTCTCCCGAAATCGGGTTTACGACATTTGGGCGGACAACTCTATTCCCCTTTGGGATTTGGGTTTTTGGAATTGAAGAGTCGCCACCTAATGATTAAGAGCATTAGAACACTAAGGGTTTTGAGTTTGAAAAACCAGAGTTCGGGTAAGGGCTAGAAATTATCTCGAGGGGAAGGTGTTAGGCACCCCTCAAGATCCACTAATGTGGTTCCCGGCCATGTTATATTGTGACTTTAAATGCAAACAATTAAGTAGGAAAGCAAGAATTACAAACACAAGGGGGTTTTTTCCACATAATGGTTGCAAGAGATTAAAGAAGTTCAAGAAGATGAAATTTGAGCTAAGAAATAGTTTTAATAAGAAAAAAAGAAAGTTGAAGTTTATGAAACGCCATTGAAATTCTGAAATAAAATGACTAAATAAGGTAATGGGTCCTAATTTTATCCATAATATTTATCACCCCATACAGCACCCGGTAACCGTTTATACACGTGGTGTTATCGCGTGGTCATCATATCCATATCTACCCTTTCCCACCCCATTAAGGTATTAAACGCGGAATGGTCTCGTTTTACTTATTGCATGCTATTACTCATCCCATCCTATCAGTCTCGGAGGAACTTAGGACTACTAGTCCTAAAAGGTGGGATATTAGGCTGATTGGTTTCAAAGGGTAAAAATCTAAGGCGACATACAAAAAATACATACTGCGTGTTGGGGGAAGCATGTAAACATATAAAGGCTCATGTATACCTCCTCAAACAAAACACAAAAGTAGCATGACTTAAACATAATTAAGGCCTCAAAAGATAGGAACTTTAACAGCAGTTAAAACTTGGTTTTAAAAAATGTAGTAGTAACAGTAATAGCACGATTCTAGGCAGAGATGAGCAACCTAGTGATTTGAGGACATAAAAATCAGAAGCTTAGTAAAAGTAAATAGGTGCATCATTTCAAAATCATTTTTGGCAGAGTTTTTTAAGAAAAGCTTAGTGAACTTCAAAGAATAAGGACAAGAATAGAAACGACAGAGTTGAAATTAAAGAAGTTGGTTGGTCTTAAATTAATAGAAAACACAATTGATCGGGCCTAAAGTTTTCCTAGGCGTCTTTGTACATTGTCTGATTTTTAAAAAAAGATGGATATGTATATTTTGATTCTGATTTATAAAGGTACGTGTGATAAGGAATTTGTAGAAAACGTTTCAAACCATTTTGCCATATTTTAACAAAGTTATTAGACAAACGTGAATTAACTACTACAACTTGAACGAGTGAGAAGTCCTAAGGGCAGGATATCTAATGTACATAACAGTTCCTAAAACATGATTTCTAACATGCCAATGCAGTAATGACAAGTTATTTGGCTTGTTGCTAATTGCTTGCTAGTTTTAAACTTATCGTGGTTAAGAGGTGAGCATAATGTCAAGCTAAAAGTAAAGAACCTAAAGCAGGATCTCTAATGAATGAGAGGCACGTCCTATGCAAGTCGTCTATTGTGCAGATAAATAAATAAAACCCTATAAGCATGTTTTCTACCCATTATTTTTAATAAGCATGCATAACCCTCCCTCATATTCACTATTCACCCCAATCGTTTGTTTACAAATTATTGCAAACCAATAGTACCTGAATTACAACAATAAAGAACAGAAAAAATAAGAAGTTATTCTATAGGGAGGCTCTAATCAGGCCCAATCTTTCAACCTCAAACCTTTCGAGTTTATAGCGTTTGCCATGGTAGTGCGACAAAGCTCCCTAGGGCCCCATTAGGTCCCTAGCTAATACCAGCACCTAGACACTTAAGAAAATGCATAACAAGTGTAGTGTGGAATACCTGCCTTGTGTGTCAAAGTTCAATGAGTACTCAGAGGTACTCAAAGCAATGCTCACACGAAGGGGGCAGAACCTATTCTCTAAGAGTAGTATGAAGTGCAGGAAGAAGTACTTTAAAGAAGAGTTTCAAAAAAATAGGGGATTTGTTTGGAAAGAAAGAACAGAAACAATGGTTTAATAGGAGTTTAATAGCATAGGATTGCATACAAGGATCATGGGGAAAGGGATCAAATAGATCACACAACGTTAAAGATTTTAATGACTACACAGAATCAGAAGATTTAGGGGACCAAGCATTGGTCAGGCTTAACATGATTCTTAGACAACAACAGGGGAACAATCATGACATTTAAGATAAACAGCAATTAGAAACATGTGAACCAAGAAAGACATACAGAGTGCCAAAGATCAGGGGAACTGGGAAGGGGTAAATTTAGGCATGCTAATGTACAGCAATAGGATTCACAGAAGTTAGGGATAGGCAATTTCATGTTATAGACTTAGCATGCAAATCAAAAGACGTGGTGAAGTACTAAAGCAAAGCATCAATTACACATTGAACAGGAGAAGCATAAGTAGAAGACAATCAGAAAGATAATGAACTGAAACAAAAGTAAACACATTGGTTGGAGGCTTAAAGATTAATTAGGACATACCAGTGAAAAGGCAAGAGCAGGGTGCAATGACAAAGTAGTAACACTATATTAACCTTGGCTTTAAGCAGGCTAATAATAAGTAAGAGCAGAGAATAACAAAAGCAAGAGAAAGAGCACAAGAGAATGCAGAATTGAGAGTATTCTGTGGTGTGTGTGTTCAGAAGACTGTCGTGTGTTTTATTGAAAGACTTAGGGTATTTATAGTTGAAAGTAGGTAGTAAAATAAGGTAAAAATCATAGAAGTATGCTAATTTAAGAACTCGGATTCAATTAATTAAAGACTCAAGGAAGTACTCCCATTAATTAAGGGAATCAAAATCAAACAAAAAGATTCAGCACCATATAAGGCAAGTAGAAAAATCAGTGTAGGATTTAATAAGGAAAGAGTCAAGGTTCAGTATTGCATATAGTAGCCAATTAAGACCAAATTCAGGAAAATCCCAATTAAGGAAAGGCTAGGTAGAATAGAGTACTATAGCAAATAAGGTAACAAAAATCAATTAATTTAAAAATTGCGAGTAGAATGCTAGGGTTTTGAAAGTGAGTTTTTAAATTACCAATCAATCAAAGAAAATCAGAATCAATCATGCGAAGTCATGATTCTGCATTCTCAGCATATAAATAGAGGTGAATGAACAAGAGTAGCAAACAAATTTAGCCATATGGATAGAAGGGGGACAAGAGATGAGCAAACACAACCATCCAGAGATAGTGAACATAGGTTAAGACTCAGCAGGACACATTCGAAGCATGGTGACCATGAAACATTAACAAGGATCAAATAAATAGGCTAGTGGACAAAACCAAAGCAAGGAAAATTAGTTTAACACACACAATCAAGCGAAGAAACATACTAACACATAAACACAAGGCAAAGAAAATTAGGCTAGCACACATAATCGAAGCAAAGAAACATGCTAACACATAGAATCAGAGTAAGGAAAGTCATGCTAACACACATAATCAAACGAAGAAGCATTTTTTAGAAATTAGAGTTTTTAGCATAGTCAAGCTAAAAAACAGTAAAAGCATAAAATCGGTCAAAAATAAATAAGGAAAAGGTTTTAATTATAAAGAAAGTTGGTCGAAACATGTGTAAAAGAGATCCAAGAAACCCTTATTTTTCAAAGAGAGTAAAAATGGTTCAAAGTAGAGAATCTATCAGAAGAAGCTCGAGAATAAGTAAAACATAGGGAAAATAGCATGAAAAAAACATCGTTTTGAGAGATTCAGGAGAGAGTTAGGATTTCACAAGGGAAACCCTAAAAGGAGTTGAGAGAACCTGTTGAGACTTCACAGATCGTGACATATAGGGTGTGATTTCGCCAGAAATCACACAGGAGAATTCAAGCAGAACCAGGAACCCTAGGTCTCAATCGACATGGCCCAAAAACCTAGAGATGTTGAATAGGACGATGAGAGGCCCATCAGAGCCTTGGGGCTGAAAGGAGATGGAAGGAAACAAACCAGGCAGAACTTTTAGGGACTGATTCACACGGTAGAGACTTCTAGGGTCTCAAAAATAGAGGGAATCGATGAGTTAGGGTTTTATGGCGGCTGATGGTTGAAAAGGGTGAGATTGGAGGTGGCTGGAGAGATGATGGAGATCATCGGATAAGAAAGGACCAAAAGGTTCTAGAGAGAAGGGAGAAGAAGAGACGAGATAGAGAGAGAGACAGTCTCGAAGAAATGAGGGGTCTGGGGGGTAATTGAATTTGATTAAGGGAAATAAATCTGGGTCGTTGATCTCATTTGAAATCAACGGCTCAGATTAAAATGGGGTTGGACCGGGTTAGATTAGGGATTGGGCTGGGTTAGTTTAACTGGGATATTGGACCATTTAAAATCTGATAGGGGGTATGACCAAATTGGCTAAAATCAAAATAACAAAGGGCTATTTGTTAAATAGCCAATTTTCCCTCTTTTATTATTTTATAAAATAGTAAAAAATGATTTTAAAATAAATTAAAGGAACTATACTAGTTAATAACATATAAATGTTAATCAAAAAATACAAAAAATGATTTTATAATTACAAAATATTGTTAATTATAAAGTAGGCTATAATTGCAATTATATGCAATTTAGCTTAAAAAATACCAAACAAATGTATAAAAATATGCAAAAATTATCTTAATTATATCTTAGTGTAAATATGAGAATGAAATAAATTATTCATCAAAAATACCAGTTTGGAAATAATTATTGAATTTTGTAGTATTAAAACATACAATAAATTAATTTTAAAATCTTTAAAAATAAAGGAAAAATACCAAAACCCTTGGGCATGCTTATATATGCATTTTCATGCTATTTTTAGAATATTTTGCATATAAAAATATGTAGGGAAAAATGGGATATCAACACGCACCCCATGCGATCGCGAAAGCTTAATTTCTGCAGCACCAGAACAAAAAAATCTGTAACTTCAAAATACCAAAAATGGTTCGATTGACCATCCGGAACTCACCCGAGGCCCTCGGGATCTCAACCAAAAGCACAAACACATCCTAAAAACTCATTCAAACTTGTTTAAATTATCAAAATACCTCAAATAACACCAAATTCATCAATTCACATCGAATTCAAGCCTAAGTTTTCTAAAAACTTCTCAAACACGCTTTTGATCAAAAACCCAGTCAAACCACGTCCAAATCACCTGAAATTTTGCACACACATCCCAAATGACATAACGAAGCTACTGCAACTCTCGGAATTCCATTCTGACCTCTATATCAAAATCTCACCTATCAACCGAAAAACGCCAAAATCTCACTTCCGCCAATTCAAGCCTAAACCTTCCACGGGCTTCTAAAATACATTCTGATCATGCTCACATATCCCAAATCACCTAACAGAGCGAAACAAATCATAAAAATCTAATCGAAGCTCATATACAAATAAGTCAACCCTTGGTCAAACCTTTCAAATTCAAAGCTTTTAACTGAGACTGTTCCCTCAAATTTATTCCGATTTTCCTGAATACCAAACCAACGATCTACATCAGTCATACTACATTACACTAGGTAAGTCATGTTTGAGAACTGACGATCAAAGTGCAACAGCTCAAAATGATTGGGCGGATGGTTACAGGCTATTATTATAAAAAAGTATTTATCAATAAAAGAATTAAAATTATATATATTTTAGCTACTATTTCAATTTATCTATGGTGTTTGTAACGCTGTGATCATATTTTTTTTTGTATTTTAGGATCTATTGATAACAACAAGGCATGTTCAATTTTGATGTTGCATCTCAATTTTTCAATAGAGAGAACAGCTTGGGCTAAGTGATTCATTAACAGAACGCTTTATTTTTTATGATTTCTCTCTCTCTCTCTCTCTCTCTCTCTCTCTCTCTCTCTCTCTCTCTCAATATTTTTTGTAATGGATTATAGTTTGAGGCGCTATATATGAACAAAAATCTTCCCTATACTCCTGGCATTTTTGTTTCGATGGATGATTTTTTTTTGTTTCTTTATATTTAGATTTCAGAACACATCAACTTCTTAGGACATTACACGCCAAGCGAGCAAAATTCAAAAATCGCTCCAGAACATTTTTTTTTTTTGGATAATTAAAAGTGTTTGGCAAGATTTTTAAGTGTTTTCAGAGTGAAAAAAATTATTTTTGTTTGAAAAATATCTAATAATTTCTTAGAAATGACAAGATCTTCTTAAAAAAAATTTAAACAAACATGCCTTGTTAAAAAAGGGATTTAAACAAAAATGTTTGTTTGAGCTATATAGACAAATGAAAGTTTTTCACATTTTTATGAGATAGCTGACCTTTTTTCTTTATTGTCAGTATTTCCTATGGTTGATACTAAACCTCTATTATTGTTTCCAAACCTTCCGGTTCGAAATTTAGAGTTTGGTAGTAATGGCATTTAACAAGTTGTGATAGCATAACACTCAATAGTTAACATTGAGATCAAAATTTGCTAATTCATCTAGCACTTTTTAACCTTCAATATTTATTTATACTTCATACACATACAACAGCAACAACAACATCAATAAAAATAACAACAACAACAACAACAACAATAACAAAACCCAGTTTGTTCCCAACAGGTGGGGTCTGGGGAGGATAGTCTGTACACAGACCTTCCCTACCTAATGCAGGTAGAGAGGTTGTTTTGAATAGACCCTCAGCTCAGGAAGTGAAAGAAGAAGAAGAGGAAAGCAAGTGAGGAAGAAAGATGGAAGATAAAAGAAAAAGGGAGATATAAAGGATAAGTGGTACCAAATAATAGCAATAGGGAATCCATTACCTGAAGCGAACAAAACCGCATAACGTAATAAAAATCTAAAAATATGAAGCGACATGCATGTTACTAAGACTATCGGTGAACAACTATAAACTACCTACTAACCTTTTACCTTAATCCTCGACCTCCACTCCCTTCTATAAAGGGTCATCTCCTCAGTGAGGTGAAGCAGCGCCATGTCCTGCCTAATCATCTCTCCCCAATACTTGTTAGTCCTACCTCGACCTCTTCTCAAACTCTCTATGGCCAACCTATCACACCTCCTAACAGGAGCATTAATGCTTCTTCTCTTAACATATCCGAACCATCTCAGCTCGACTCCAGCATCTTGTCCTCCACGGAGACTACTCCTACTCTGTCCCGGATTGCTTCATTCTTAATCCTATCTGTCACGACCCAAATTTTCCACCCTCGGGAGTCATGATGGAGCCTACTATTAGGAGTTAGGCAAGCCAACCTTAACTACTTGCTACATTTTTATATTTCTTCTTTGTAACAGATACCAGGCGATAATATGATAACAATGGAATTTTAAATAAATAAGCGGAAGTCAACAATTATATATCTTAAGACTATGTCTATTACAACTTTTAAAACCTCAAATACCCAAAACCTAGTATCACAGTGTCACAGACTGTCTACAAGTCACTACATACAAGGTCTGAAAAAAATACAATACACTATATTTGAACAAAAGAAAATGAAATAGGGAATAGAGATAGAGGGAGACGCCAGGGCCTACGGATGCCTGCAAGTCTACCTTGGGTCTCCGGGTGGACTGAAGGAAGCCCTCCAACTATGGTCTGAAAGCTGCTCCTGGATCTACACACAGTGCAGAGTGTAGTATCAGCACAACCAACCCCACATGCTTGTAAGTGTCCAACCTAACCTCGAAGTAGTGATGAAGCTAGGACTAGACTACCAAATAGACCTATTCAGTTTATATATGTACAGTGGAAAAAAAATACAAAAATAACCAGTCAATGTGGGAAGGGGAAACATGCTATGGGGGAGATAACAATTTTTCTGAATAGAGAGGCATCAAGTAAGGAAAGAAACAATAGAACTCGGATACCAATAAGCAATCAGAAGCAATAAATGAACGGCATCACTCTTCGTGCTTTTACTCTCATCCTCACCAAAGCAAATATAATCAAAATGTGCATTACATCACCCTTAGTGCTTTTACTTTCTTTCCTCACCATATAATCAGTATAATAGGCATGGAATGGTACATCGTGCGTCACGGCATCACCCTTCATGCTTTACACTCTTTCCTCACAATCATACATGGCATCACCCTTCATGCTTTATGCTCTTTCCTCACAAAACAACAATGCACGACATCACCCTTTATGCTTTGTCACTCTTACTCACCCAAACAACAATCACAAATAATCGGGTGAGGGAATAACAAGATTATAATAGGAATCCCGCCAAGGGAGAAACATTTAAATAATTAAATCCCGGCAATGGAACAACTTCAACAATATCAACATCCTGATAAGGGAGATAACCAATGAAACAATAATATCCCGACAAGGGACACTTTAATAACTCTTTCTCTTTTCACTTTTACTTCACACTCGCTTTACCACTTGAGCCAATTCTCCAAAGGGGTTCAATCATCTCATTTACTTTCATAATTCATAATATAACTTGAGCCATTGCTCCTCGATTTTAAAAAGTCACAATTGCTTCCTTGACTTTTCACCACAAATAGAAATCTACCATGGCACGAGAACCCTGATGCTGAGAGTTGTAGGGTGCTCGAGGGCAAACCTTGGCAATGTGACCCGGATCATCACAAGTGTAACAAGCCCTCGGCTGCTAAGACTACTGGCCTTGACGACCTGAATGACTACCACAAAAACTCTAAAGTAGCGGTGCACTTATAGGAGCAGATGGTGCATTGTAGGGCTACTGATCGAAATACTACATCTGGGGACCACGGCTACCTGAAGCACCGTGACAAACTTGAAGTGGTGACTGAAAAGGCCTAGGAGGGTGGCCTCTACCATATAAATCTCTACCTCCAGACGAGGTACCACTGAATCTTCATAAATGACGGGGCCTCTTGTCTGCCCCATGACCACCCCCCATGTGGTAGTACCATCTCGATCCTCCAAGCCACATTGGCCGCCTCCTAGAAGGATATCTTATCCTAGCCTCTCTAGCCATCTGGAGACGAATCAGCTGAATAAGTCTATTAATAAACCCTCTCACTCTTTCCCTCTCAGTGGAAGTATAATAAGGCCACGGCGAGCCAAATCTATGGATCTCGTCTCGTACTGAGTGACAGTCATGGATCCCTGCTGGAGACGCTCGAACTGCCTTCGATAGGCCTCTCACTGAGTAATAGGGAGAAACTTCTCCAGAAATAGTTGTGTGAACTGCTCCCGGGTCAAGGCTGGCGATCCTGCTGGTCTAGCTAAGCAATAATCCCTCCACCAAGTCTTGGCAGATCCAGAAAAGCGGAATGTAGAAAAATCAACCCTATTGGTAGCTACAATCCCCAGTGTAGACATGTGATTTTTGACCCTTCCCAAGATTTTTTATATTTTAGCATGTAAATATTTAATTTAGGACTAATATAGTTAGTTCAACTCATTTTGACTCTTTTACTTTATTTTATTACCAAAAAATAAAAATTATAAAAATATTTCAGTTTATGTATTGTTCATAATTTTTAAAAAATACAAAAAAATAGTATCTTATTTTTATCTTTATATAGTTTCGAAAACACAAAAATTGTTTCATGTTTAGTTTAATTAATTAGGATTAGTTTTGGTATGGTGTAATATTTCTATCTTATTTTAAAAGGTATTATGTAGTCTAGGGATCCTCCTAGACTCTTCTTCAGGATAAAAAAATAAATAAAAAGACCATAAGGACTTAACACAAAAAGACCTAGGGACTAATTGGCAAAATACACCTAGACCTAGACCCTACCCCTATAAATTAATACACCAAATACACCCTAAAGGGGATCAGCCACAAAACATGAATTTCGCACCCCCTCACGTAGCCTCTTCGTCGTCTTCCTCGTTGAGACAGCAAGGAAAACTCCATTGAAGCATCAGCCATTGCAGAGATGGAGAACGAACTTTAAGGACCTAAAAGATGTAGTAGCAGCCATTTTTGACCAACAGACCTCCCTTAAACGTCTTCTT